>LS502771.1:10230-21277 GCA_900490845.1 Pristionchus japonicus | reverse complement strand
GCTATGAATTTTCATAACTTTTCCATGTGCGCGCACCTGGCGCGCCGCGTTGCGCAACATGGCCGGTTTCATCATCATATTGGTAAACAAGGTCAAGAGACCCTCATGCCCTGTGAGTATGAAGGCTAGATTCGGATGTCCTGGCGCAATGTCCGGAAAAGATCCGAAATGATAAATTTTTCCAGAGCCGCACTCTTAAGCGAAAAAGGGGGCAAAAAAGGAAGGTCCCGGGGAGATTTGAACTCCCGTCGCAGGATTCAGAGTCCTGAGTGCTAACCGCTACACCACGGGACCGCACGCTCGCTGTGGGTAAATAGAGATAGATAAACGCTCTCTCCTAAGAGAAGAGTGAAAGGTTCCCAGCCTTCCACAATGCGTTCCACTATTGTGTGAGATTCGGGTTCATGGGCATTAAAATGTAATTTCGATCTACGATGTTCAGTGAGATCTTTTCAGTCGCGCACCGAGCGCATCCAGGAGCCCTACGGTCACTGCCTGTTCGAGGTCTCGCCTGATATGAACTACTACAACGATCTTCCGTACACCATCGACTCCTGCTTCATTTCCTGCTTGCAGAAGAGAATCGTTGAGGTTCGTTCGTGAATTATTGATCCCTTTGGTCGGTGAGCGAGTGCGAAGTGCGAAAACTCGTGCTCACTAGAGGCAACAAAGACGGGTGGTGCGCTCTGAATGCTACGGTTTGCTACAATCATATTCTTGGAAACTTGGGTGCAACAAGTAGATGGATTGACTCAGAACGAAACAGTGAGAATGAGGATTCCCTTACAATTATTTGCAAACCTACCATAGGTAGTTGCTAGACAATAACATTCACTGTAATCAATTGCTTATTGGTGCAAGTTTCAATTGCAGAGATGCGGATGCGCTCATCCTCAATATCGAAAGACAGGCAACTCCACATGGTGCAGTACACCTGATGATGGTGAGAGTCTTTCTGTATTACTCCCGTTCGTCAAATGTAGTAACACTTCACGCCTCATCTTTCTCAATGATCATGTAGTCTTCTGCCAAGATAAATCATTGCAGCTTCCTGCATCGCCCAACTTCGTGGCGACCAACTAAGCTCGAATGATACGAATCTGAATCCGATCGGGGACTGTGGCTGTCAGCCACCGTGCAGGGAGAGCTACTTCAGCTCCACGTTATCGGTTAGACAGTAGTTAGACCTAATATTTAAAAAGCAACTCTGAATCAAACAAGCTTCAAGGAGAAGATGATGAAAACGCAAAAAACTAAAGAAACGAATCAGTCACACAGGTGCTGAGATACCCTGCATTCGGCTACACGGTCGGAGTCGGAACTACGAATCAGTCGAAAGTCCTGAAGGAAGTTCAGGTCGGTTACCTTCCTTTTTTCCTAAAGGTTTCTTCAAGTCCACTCGCCTTATCTACTACAGAAATCCCAGAGATAATGCCAGTCAGACGAAGGGTTTCCAGGAAACGAAGACGACGCAGTACTGGACGCCCAAGTCGACGACGACGCAATCGACGACAACGAGGACGTCCACGACGAGAACTTCGACTTCTCCAGCGCCTTCCACATCTACCACGACGACGTCTCCTTCCTCGACGTCTTCTGCACCTACGACGACTAAGACAACGACAACTGTGTCGCTGCCAGTGACAACCGCTTGTGACTACACGACCAATCAATACTATGTACGTGGACAATCTGATCTCAAACTGACTGCCCAACGAGCCTCAGTAGTGGAATATCATCTATTAGTAAAGAGTTTCACTACTTGAATAAGCGATGAATGAAAGGCAAAGACCGGTAGATTTTGCAGCAAACAATCGTCGCATGGAATCTGACTTCCACCAAGAAGTTGAAGGTTTACCCGTCCGTGTCCAATCCGTGCATGTGAGTTGCATCAACTACTCTCGGTATGGGGCTCAAAGCTGCAAAGCAAATAAATTTTCATTGAACTTGACCTAAAAAACAACGGAACAATCAATCATTGAGCGAAATCCAGGCCCGTCTTCGAGTGTGATCCCAAGTACGCTGATGACTGGTGGACGTGCTGGCCGTGTTTCTACGAGTGCTCCAACTATCGACTCCCCACTTCCCAATACCCTGTGCCCAATGTCAACTGCAGAGATGTTCGTTGACCTTTCTCGATTATACTGCGCAACTGAACTCGATATGAATGTTATTAAAAAAAGAACTCTTTATTGCAGTACTTCGCGTTCGCCAAAGTAGCCACGGGCTTGGGCGACAGTGGGAACAGTCCGACTGCCAGACCGGGTTGGAATAACTGGAACGTGGCTGGGAATCCGCCCCAGCCAGGCTGTAATGCTGAGAAGGACAAGATGAATGCGGCTTCGACGATTCCCATGCCCACCCCGCCTGTTGTTACCAGTCCTGAGGTATGTGTGATGAGACGAGATGACGTTGCATAGTGTAATAAAACTGTGAATTCTATTACCTTCAACCCATTTAGGTTCCTAAGACGACGGCAACTCGATCTACGTCAACGACTACATCCACAACAACCTCGACATCCACTACCACAACGACTCAGGCACCAACCACCACCACCACCACCACAGCCGCTGGGTGGAGTGAGTTTCTTGGCAAATAGTCTCACTTGAAAGCTCCCACAATGAACCAGAAACAATTGGTATTGAGTAACATTGATTTAGCTGTGAATCTATCCATTTACAGTCACAGACTGCGACGACATGAAGGATCTGATGTCCGGCTGGACAACCAGCTATTTAGTCATTCCATCGGGCAGGTAAGACGAATGATCTTTTGGGCACTTGTCTTCTCTCCGGAAGACTGTTTGAGTTGACTTATTCCTGAAACGATTGTCTATTACAGTGTTGGTGCTGAGAGAGATAGTAGACTTTCGAGGAAATAGAGAAGAGCTGGACTGCATAATCCAATGCCTTCAGTGGCAAACCAACGGCGTACAGCACGAAGACCACACCCAACTGGTTCGACTGGTGGCCGTGCAGTTACAAGTGTGCGGATAGCACGCGATTCCCGACAAACCCAACGCTCGCCAATGTGCGATGTGTGGATGTGAGTGCTTGCATGCACATTCTGTTTAATCGTTATTGGGTATTGATAAATGAAACCGAATATTGCAGTTCTTCAACTGCTTCAAGATCAACACGGACAAGTTCACGAACAAGCCGACGTTCAACGATTGGGATGAAGGTTTGCGTTGTTCGATTTGAAATAATTGCTTGAAACAGACGCAAAGTTCAGGACAAAGCTGGTCACTTGTCTAACTTAATAACATGCCAATAATTGAATATATTCCAGGAGGTTCGGGTAACGACGACTGCGCTGCAATGCAGAATGTTGGAGGAGGAGGAAGTGGTGGACCGATGAGTGGAGGAGGAGGAGGGATGGGACCCGGAGGAAGGAGGAAGAGAAGCACGAACACGAACAACGGGACCATCGCTAACGGCACTGACCCGTCAACGCTGGGCATGCCTGGGGTGAGGAAGAACGTTTTGACCGTTTTTTGTGCTCGATCAACTTCATCGAGTATACTATTCATTCCAGAAAGGCTCCTGCGAGTCGTGGAACTCGAACTTCAAGACTGTGGAGGACTGCCAGGAATGGTGAGCTTGACCCTCTAGCAGAAACCGTGATGATGTGGAAAATGAATTACAGGTACAAGAAGAACGGGATGATCGTCAATGTCTACTACGAAACCCTCGAGTATCAAGTGCTCACTGAGAGTGCGGCCTATTCGGTGAGATTGAAAGATCAAGAGTGTTGTCGAAAGTTTTCACGATCTCGGAACATTAGTAACCTTCTAGCAGCTCTACCGTTTATCATAAGAATCAAGAGAGAATGTATGAAAAACAGCCCCATCCGGAACTAGATTTTTCAAACCCAATTGAAATCGGTCATGTTATGGTGGATACATACCTTGATGACAAGGATTTGAACTATATGGTCCATCAGTCCCATAACCGGGTTTTAGGGATTCTCCGGCTCAGGACCCGGCTATAGCGTATCTCAGGACCCAGACGAGCTAGAAACTTGTTCTACGGCTCAAAATACGCGGAAATATATAAGAAACAAGAATCTTTTTAGAAATCGATTTTTCGATCTTTTTCGAAAAAGTTGTGATCGAAAAACCAAATCGAGCTGTATTAATTAAATTATTTCTGTATGACACAAGGCATTTGCACAGGTTTTTAGTGCAGAATATGAAACTTCGTTCTACCCCAGTTCATATAAAAATTATAAAGCATAACATTTAGGGGGGTCGGTTTTGAGATAAACGCGATCAAACATGCCTGACTGAGATTTTTTCGGGTTTTCTTTAGGAAATCGCTATCCATTTTGTGAGATTTTTAGAGCAAACCAACAAAATAGTATTTCTACATCCCCATGCAAGTGTTTATCACCATTAGAGTCTATTTCGTCACAGTCATTTTAGGACCAAAACCATGAACCCGGGGTCATGGTCCAAAATGGAGGTTGAAAGTCATGATGGAGAATGTTCATATACTATGTGTCAATGTATAGTACAGTACCCCAGTAATATACAGTAACCCCAATTACCGTAATCTGTTCATCCTGGAATCATTAACTGACTTTTCAACACGCGATTTCAAAAAAATCACTTTGCGATAAGCGAATTACGGTAATTGGGGTTACTGTATATTACTGGGGTACTGTACTATACATTGACACATAGTATATGAACATTCTCCATCATGACTTTCAACCTCCATTTTGGACCATGACCCCGGGTTCATGGTTTTGGTCCTAAAATGACTGTGACGGAATCGACTCCAATGGTGATAAACACTTGCATGGGGATGTAGAAATACTATTTTGTTGGTTTGCTCTAAAAATCTCACAAAATGGATAGCGATTTCCTGAAGAAAACCCGAAAAAATCTCAGTCAGGCATGTTTGATCGCGTTTATCTCAAAACCGACCCCCTAAATGTTATGCTTTATAATTTTTATATGAACTGGGGTGGAACGAAGTTTCATATTCTGCACTAAAAACCTGTGCAAATGCCTTGTGTCATACAGAAATAATTCAATTAATACAGCTCGATTTGGTTTTTCGATCACAACTTTTTCGAAAAAGATCGAAAAATCGATTTCTAAAAAGATTCTTGTTTCTCATATTTTTCCGCGTATTTTGAGCCGTAGAACAAGTTTCTAGCTAGACTGGGTCCTGAGATACGCTATAGCCGGGTCCTGAGCCGGAGAATCCCTAAAACCCGGTTATGGGACTGATGGACCATATAGTTCGAATCCTTGTCATCAAGGTATGTATCCACCATAACATGACCGATTTCAATTGGGTTTGAAAAATCTAGTTCCCCGGTTCATACATTTTCTCCCGATTCCTATGTTATGTTATATTTATAACCTAGTTCTCCTTCAATATTCCCTTCACAAAGTTCTATTTCACAGCTCTCCGCAGCCGTGAACGACCTCGGCGGTCAGGCGGGTCTCTGGCTCGGTCTCTCCGTTGTTTCCATTGTTGAGTGCATCGGGCTTATCCTCGTCCTTCTCCTCTTCTGCGTAACGGGCAAGAAAATGTCGGTGACACCGAACAGAGATGTGAGTACTCTTTCTCAGTTATACTCCAACATTGTGGCACTTGTGGAGTCCCCAGGAAGAACGCTGGATTGGTGGAGGAGGGCGGATAGTGGTTATGTACAAGATGAACTCCTCTAGTACCAACACTTTCTAGTGCAGTATCAGAGATCAGTGTCTCCCAAGTCAATTTTTGGATGATCAGTATGCTTCATAGAAATTCGCAAATGTAGCCTCTGAGAGCGTTAGGCGCACTACAACAAAGGCGATAATCGAACCAATCAGACAAAAAATTCCAGCTTCCGCCTCCCGACATCGGCCAGCTGAAGGCAACAGCTAACAAGTATTGAGTATTCAGTTTCGATTCCAATATCTAATCCTTGTAAGATACCACATGCACCATCCAACGAGAATAAATACATTGTTGACCACGAAAAGCCCGTACGCACAATGAATATGCAACACGCATAATAAGTAGAACAGGGGAACAGGGAATGTACAATCGGGAATGCGGGTGTTTGGAAAAGTGGCCGGAAAATATGATGCATTGTGGTTAAATAGAAAAGACGGTGTCGATTCGAGACGGCATGATATTTTGGGACTCGCTACTAGAACTTCTCAAAAAGGGTGTTGCTGGATGTTCTCGGTTTCATGAAGACGGGAACAAAGAAGTGAGGAAAGGAAGGGGTCGTCCCCTTCTCGAGATCTTAGTCAGACTTGCACTCTCGATCCCACAGTTTTCGATACGCTCTTCTCCGATATTCTCTTGATTCGCTTCTTCATTCCGAATATCTCGTAGATGCGTATCCGTATGCTCTTATTGTAGACGAAGAGAAGGATGGGAGGCAGCAGACCTGCATAATTATGTTTACGATGAAGCTTGTTTTCTCTCTGCACATACTCATAACTGCTGCATGTGAAAGGGGTAAGAAAACAAGAGAAGAACAGGAAGCCACAACTTTGATGATGTGTTCAGTGGCAGTGAAAGCGTTATTTATATGATTGGCAAACTAACTTTTAACATCCACAAGGAACGGCAAGCACTTATAGGCGAAGAAGAGATTTTCGATAGTGGGACCGAGCATGAAGAGGTTTATCTACAATGTTTCACTTAATGGCATCTTCACATTTGAGCTATTCGGATTCAAGAAGGAATATGGTTAGCTGAAATGGATATGTCTATAAATTTGGATTTAAAATGAAGAAGTTTCATAAAGTGCGCGTGTACTTCATTACGTCACGGTAAACTAATATTGAGGAAATTTTCAGCATTGCGGAAGGAAGTGCTTGGAATCCCCCATGACTCTCCTTTCTCGCTCACTCGCTGGGGCAGTGCGGCAAGTGAGGGGGAATTGCAAACCTGCAGCACTGCACAAGGGATATTGAAGACGAAGAGAGTGGCACCGAAGTAGAAGAGACGCTTGTCCACGTCGATCTAGAATGAAGGATTTGATGGACTATTTGTGAGCGAGCACAACTAGCACAGTTAGAGCTCTCGTCAGTGCATATCACGGCTTCAATTATTCATGTGCTGTTTGAGGTGGCTCATTAGTGAACGTTTCACCGTTACCTTGTGCACTCCGGGCACGTATCTCATCCACAGTGCCGTAATCGAGTAGAGAATGAGGCAGATCGAGGCACCTCCAATGATGAGAATAGCGGTCCGGAGGGGTGGGCTTATCTGAATTCTTTGATGTTATAATCTTCTTTTCTCCGCCTTTCACTCTGAGAACCTCCGTTCACTGTTTCATGCACATTCCGTACCAAACCATAGGATTTAACCTAAGGGATTCAATTATTCCCGATCTTTCCACCCTCTTAGTTCCACCAACGAAAGGGTTCCTGATCTATCCTCCCCCTTGTTCTAAGATCACTCTGCGTGCCTGCTCCGATGCGGATGTATCCTCGATTGTATCGCGTGGGAATATCTGGTCTCTGATTTCGTGGGAACCAGCCCGATTGACATGTACTCGCAGCAAGGAAGGCTAACAGAGACGGGTGAGTTCGTAGTTTCGTGGATTTTTCGAGAGAAAAACAATGTTAGAAAAAGAAGCAAACTCAAAGGAAGGTTTTAAAATGATTGGTCGGAATGCTCAGCTAACTTCGCAATAGCGCTTTGAGAGTAGGGATTTTCGGATTTTCGGAAGGCTGGAATCAGTACTCACCCCAGGAAACGTGTTCGCCACGTCCGCAGTCATTATGTAGTAGGTCTGGTTGTTCTCCATGACTGGTATGGATATGATCGGACAGAGGAAGAGGTACCACACTGAGAACAGAGGGACTGTGAGGGTGAAGGCGATCGATGCAGGAGTAAGATACGCCCAGATCTGCAATTAGATAATTATTTTATCATCTAATTAATGTTTTAGAAGGCTTCCCCATGAGAATCAAGGACAATGCTCGTGCGTAGTCTGTGAAGAAATCGTGCACAGTGAATTTGATCTTCCAAAAGACATTGTTCAGAAACATCAGCATCTGACCATGCATGAACATCACGCAATAATGACACAGACACCATGACTCAATTGTTTCTTAGCTATGTGGTATATTTATACTGCAGCTATGATCTCTAAGTCCAGAATATATTGCACCAATTACCTTATTGTGATGAGCATTGAAGACGATAGCAGTTAGTCGATTGAGTGCGATGAATATATTGAGATATTCTTGAGCGGCAGGCAGATAGTAGGCCACACTGAAAATAGGGGCTAATTTCAAGAGGGTTTCTTCAGTTTCTTGTAATATTTAGCTCATAAAGCACTAAGTTACCAGTTTCAGGCATTCAAACCGAGTAATGAGCTATTTTCGTTTGTTTGCCTGTCTGTTTTCGTCGGTAGTCTCAGAATCCAAGCCACCCTCAAATTCGGTCTATCGCAAATAAGGAAGTCTCCCCGACATCCGGGACGGCTCATTCCCATATTTGGATGATGAGAGGCATCATCAGACCACAATCTATGCACTCTGTGAATTGTCTGCGTCTCTCGATTTTGCATGCTCTCTCGGTCTCTCTGACAGGCGAGAGAGAACGTGAAAGGAAGAGAGTCAGACTAAAGGAGGCCGATCGTATTGCGCGCGCTGGGCGTGAAAATAGCCATGATGTGGGGGCGACGCGAGACTAGCGAAGCTAATATTGGAACGCGTCGGAGTCTATGTTTGTCGTGCTTGCAAGAACTAGAAAGCTAGGCTAGACTACAGTATGATGATAACGATGAAAACCACATAACGCTAAGTAGCGATTGAAAATCGGCGATACTGATTGAAAAATTCTGTCGAAACTAGCTAATAGTATAAACTTGAGTGGCTATTGAAGAACACGTAATTCGTACCCGTAAACTAGAGTCATTGCAAGTGTCGGTTCGTATTCAGCAAAGACGCTGTTCATTATCGGAGACATCGGGATTCGGTGGATTACTGTAGCCAGAAGCTCGAAGTTGATGTCCTGAATCAACGACTGATCAATTTGAGAACTTCCGCATCAGCTGTCCTTTCGTGAAGGATCCAGGGATCGTGAGAGAAAGAGTGAACGAAACTTACCAGAATGGCTCCAATCATGAACAGTTTGTAGAAGGGAGTGCGGAACTGCGATCGGCTGTTCTCCTGCTGGAATCTCAGAGTAATATTCACGATGGTTGTACTATAATCTACAATTCCCCTGTGGAGTAGGGATAGCTTATTGACTATTCTAATTTCCTCACAGGTACAGACTTTGAGAATTTATCGCTTTACCTGCAGAATGATGTACACTTCCAGTGCGTAGAGGCCAAGGATGAGGGCGATGTACGCGTATTGTATGAAGAAGACGACATCCCAGAAGGAGAGCATTGACTGGAATGCGTTCGCCAATCAAAGAAGAAAAGGAGGGGAACGAAAACAACTTATAACGGGAGAACGAGGATGGAATATATCAGTAACCGCACATAAATGGTACACTTACTTGTATCTAATCCGAAAGATTTACTGTTATTTTGTCAAAACAACTAGACCAGATGCCCAGATGTATTTTAAGAAATCAACGACCGGATAGGTCAAGAGATGATTTATTAGATTACTCAGGTGTTATGAGAGCAGGTGGGATAATGAAGTGCTGGACAAGGGCAGAAAAAAAATTTGATCTTCGATAGGGAAAGTCACGTTTCTTACAGACCGTAATCAACGATAAAACTGTTACAAGGAGTTTAAACAGAAAATAATGATGCATTCTACACATTGCATGATGCAGAACCTGCAATTCTGCAGCGTCTTATTTGTTAGTTATGTGATTGCGAGTAATACTAAAGACAGGTGAGACTGTTGATTGAGAGGAGGTGATATTATCCGGAAAACTAGTAGCTTGTTGCAATAAACGGTTGTACTGGGAAGCGATCATTTCCGCTCTGAGAGAAGGAAGTAATGAGAACGTGATAGACTCGAGGAGATTTGGCAAGATCAGAATCACTACAGAGCAGACTTAATATCAGCCAGATCTAGTACACTTAGGATTGAGATTAGTGGTGGAAGAGTGCGCACGAACGGGAAACACGCTATGGTATGACTAAGGAAGAGAGCTGAGACGTCGAGATCAATCGTGTAAAGAGTCGTTCTTGGAGCTGCTCGCAATGCGAACATTCACAAAGACAGAACTAGCAACCAAATGCAGTGGAGCCTTGACAGTCGAGAACTCATGAGACATTGAGTCGTTCGAGAGGAAAAACAAAACAAAAGAGGAGCGTCCACCACCCGATCACTCGATACTGCCCCGCTCAAATTGGCAGAAATTTCCGGGTTGTGTGAGATGGAGAATGAGGGAGCGACTCTCTGTATTCCACCTAATCTTTCATCCGATCTGATCAAAACACGGCGCACTCGGGATGCCAAGCAAGAACATAACTCGGGAGGGGCTTGACCATAGATGAGTCTCGCTATGGGGGTAATTTCGCACATATTAGCCGCATTAGCCAAGCACGAGACGGGGTGGCTAAGTAGGGGAAGGAAGGGGAGAGCTAGATGGGGGCGTTGTTAGACCTTCTCCCCTCTATTCTCACACCACGACAGAGAGTGCCCCGACCTCTCATTCCCACTATAGAGATCTCTCATGAAATTCGAGCCGGCTGGGCCGGATTCTTTGCGGGGTTTGGATATGTCCTCCTGTACAGACTAGCCTTCCACCGTACTCTGCTAATTACAATGATTAGTAATTAGTGAGCAGGGATAAGCCTAGTCTGTTGGTTGTAATGGATAAACTTGAGGTGTGTGGTATGGTCAGGACAGTGGTTGATTATTTACGATTTATTATAACACGGCGAAAATAGCAAAAGAGAAGAAAAGGGAAGGGAAAGGGAACTAGCTAAATGGAAAGGGAGAAGTGGTGGACGTCACGTTGTCCTTGGATGTGATCTCTTATTAGATCAATGGGTGGCTGAGGGCTGCGCCCTATTATCAATGGTGACTCGCTCGTGGGCGAGGATCCCTTGACGGGTGCTGCGACCGACGATTTGGTAAGGAATGATGATGAAAAGG
>LS502745.1:1381316-1403079 GCA_900490845.1 Pristionchus japonicus | reverse complement strand
AAAGAGGTACTCGTGCTCAGTTGTGTGGTGTCAAATAGTAGTAGTTCGTTGGCAGGAGGATGAGTGTCGAAAGAAGGAGGAGGAGGATATTTTGAAGGATTTGGCCCTGCTGACGGAGTATGAGGCTCGAATGACGGAATATGTCCATGTGAGTGAAACGATCACGTCCATGGGTCTATTTATAGGTTGAATTATATGATTTGCAGACGATCAAAAATGAGGAATCGAAAGAGCCGAGGTGCGATAAGCAAGAAGAGAACATGGTTAATTATTACCATTCTCGCCTTTCTTAATTATGCTCATTGACAGGTAATACTTTGTCCAGTGTGTGCAGAGGAATGTGCATGGAAGAGAATAGTGAGACATCTGGATATGTGCATGGCTAGGAATGAGAAGCTGAATCGTTATGTGACGAGCGGAAAGGTACGAGTGGCTTTTTGGTTTTTACCAAGAGACAAAGACCATACGATAAAGACATAAACAACCCACATTTCGGCAATTTGTTTCCGAAAAATCGTATTGCACCTAATTTCGAAGGTTTTGGAAGCTTATGTATCCCATTCGCTCTGTTCCACTCCGATTTATCTGCCTTACCTCGGGGTTCGTTGTGGAATGATACACGAATTGCAGTGCAATACGAACAATATCATATGCGATGAGTTCAGCCCGACTAACGACGCGTATTGCAAGAGACTGAGTGTGATGTGCTACGAGCACTACAAGGGAAATGTAGGAGATTGATTGAAGGTTAGAAGAATTGATTTTTTTCTAAATGCTATTCCACAAATAAATAATGCCCAGATCTGTGGATGGCCGAAGGTGTGGTCTCAGTACGGTTCCGTCTCTATTAAAGACGTTTGCTTGCCTGTCGAAAGTGAGTTCATAGTGAAATACAGGTATAATTGTGCCCCATTACAGACATGCTCTCACATTCACTTTAAACAGTATCTCGAGGCGATTGCAAGCAACATTGTGGATGGATTCCCGTTAGTTTCCATGCACCAGTTGCAAATTTCGACGTTATGGGATGGACTACAGTATCTTATTAGCTCTTGAATTCGCTGGTTGTAAAATACTTACCCGCTACTACGTTATTTACAGGCGATTCTGGGAACGATCGACGCTTGTAGAATTATACAGTACTATCGATTGGATGAATTGAATGATCCTGAGAAGGTTCAGAAGAGAAGCGACACCCTTTTCCTCGTGAACAGTAAGACGGTAAGTATCGAGAGAAGAGAGAGGGATATATCAAACAAGTAGTAAGTAATATAAGTTGTTTTGCCTATGCTACTGTTTGAGGAGTATCATCAACCGAAGAAGCAGATCGTTGATAGTGTTGAGAAGGGAAAGAAGAAGAAGAAGAGGGAAGAGAATATATCACCTAATGTAATCTAAGATTACGGAAGATCTTTGATTTATTTAGCTCCAGAAGATATTTCAATTTGTATAAGTTTTCTCGTTGAAAATAGTTTATTTCACATTATGTGCATTTCCATCATTGGCAAGAACCATTCCCATCATTGGCAAGAAGGCCGATTGGGCACTCAGGTAGTCGATTCGGTCCCTTTACATATCGGGACCAGATGAGTACTGTAATCACTTATCGATTGATCGATTGCAGATGGATCGCAGACAAGAAGTCGTCGTTCGCGGAGCGTCTGATCGCGTTCGCTTGCGTCGTGGGAATCTTCTTCTCTGGTTCATTCGCAGCCATCTTCTGGCTGAAGAAGCGAGGACTCATGCCCGGTCTCACCCACTCCAACGAGCTCATCTCGCGGTGAGTGGTGTAGTGTATGGTATTCGTCGACGTGGTGCGTGAGTGAACTCTCCCAATTGCAGCGACGAGGGACTCCATCGTGACTTTGCCTGTATGCTGTACAGGGAGCACATTGTGACGAAGCTCCCGCTCGAGCGAATTCACTCGTTTATCGCGGACGCCGTCAAGATTGAGCAGGTAGGCAATTGGGAATGCGCACGGTGCACCAGGGGAACGTACGCACAATCTTACGGTATTGTTTGCAGGAATACCTGACTGAGTCGCTGCCAGTAGACATGATTGGCATGAACTGCCGACTCATGTCTCAGTACATCGAGTATGTGGCTGACCATCTGCTGGGAGAACTCGAACTGCCCAAGCTGTTCAATGTACGGTATCTACAGTATTCCCAATCAGCGTCTTGATGGGAATTGAGATGATATCGATTGATTTACAGTCGAAGAATCCGTTCGACTTCATGGAGAACATCTCTGTCGAGGGCAAGACGAACTTCTTCGAGAAGAAGGTCTCCGAGTATCAGAAGGTGAGTACGGTAGGGATAGTGTAGGCGTGTGGTGTGCCGGCTGGGAAACGTCGTTCAATGAAATAATTGCAGCAAGGTGTTCTCTCATCGGCTGAAGACAACCAGTTCTCTCTTGGAGCCGACTTCTAATCGCATCGATCGATTCCGCTCACTCATCTATTGTTGTTACCTCCAATCACATCTCATTCATCATTTTTATTTGCGAGTTATATTACATTTCCCGTTTGTGCTTTGCTTGATGCTTTAAGTTGCGCAATTTGGCAACTGTTTGTATATTTCCGACTCACATGTGATAAATAACTTCAAATCATACTCTTCATGCTATCATTATATCATTTACAGTAAGAGGAAGGGGCACAACTCAAAGCGGACCAGTATAATGGGAGGAAGAGTAGGGAGAAGGAACGATAGGAGGACAGTCCTTTCCATTCGATGAGCACATTTCTGCCGTCTGAAAAGCGTCGCTTAAACTCTTCAATGGACCAACTCATTCTTTCGTTTCTCATTCCATCGATCTTTTCCGATGGAAGGAATGAGAAACGAAGACATCGTTTACGCTAGGTTGAGGAGGATTAAGGAGACGCAGAAGGGAGAGTGGGAGGAAGAAGAGGAGGGGAGGGGAGAGATGGGGCCAATAGAGGAGGGGTAGAGGACATGGTAGATGTCAACTTGATACCAATATGACGGATGGAGGAGAGAGAGAAGTTCAAGGAGAACAATGAGTGGATACGGTATCGAATGCAAGAGGAGCAGTGTCATGAATAGTTTGATAGTAATCGTGACTGACCGGGGATGGTTTAATGTGCCAACTGAATGAGGCTGTGGTAACTGGTGGAAGAGGAGGACAGCTTACGTAGGGAGAATAAGAATACCCATTGAAATTATCCATCTGCAATCATTCATTGCTCACTATTCCAATACTAGATAGATAACCGTTGGATGGGCAATGGATACGGTAGGTTGAATAGGAAGAAGAGTGGTTGTGTGCGATTGAGAGGTTGTTGAAGTTCTGCCCTGCGTAGAAGGTCTGCATACTGTTCGAAAGTGGCGAGTGGTCTACAGCAG
The DNA here is from genome assembly GCA_900490845.1 of Pristionchus japonicus. Taxonomy (NCBI): domain Eukaryota; kingdom Metazoa; phylum Nematoda; class Chromadorea; order Rhabditida; family Neodiplogasteridae; genus Pristionchus; species Pristionchus japonicus. The sequence goes on along the minus strand of LS502745.1, from coordinate 1,399,711 downwards.
AATGTATGGAATACGGGATATTGAACCAATAATGATTTAGGATGCTAATAGTTCAATCCAGCTTGACCTATCTGAAAGAGAGGGAAGTTGATGGTATTTTCTCCATTCACCTTCGCATTTCGATCATTCGTCACATTTCATCTCCACGAACAAGTCTTCTCCCACGGCAGGGTCCGAAAGAAGAAAAGGACGAATCGTTGAATTCGTGGCCCCCGAATCGTTTTTGTGGCGCACATTTGGCTCATTTCGCGCATTCGAAACTCCGCCCATTTTCTGCTAAACCCAGTAAAAAACGCCTAAATCAGAAGTCCACCTAATTTCCATATTTTTAAATCTAATGTTTGCTTTTCTTTCTCTAAGATACGTGCCACACTATAATTTGAAAAATTAGGTCAGGTTGTACAATATTCGAAGACAAATATTGACTAAAACAAAGCTAATGTGTTGAGAAAGTGAGAGTTACTGAGTTTAGCAGCTAGCGAAACTCCGCCTATTAGAAAAGTCGCCCATGCACACCAACACTGCACCCTCAGCACCGATTCGCCTCGGACCCTGCCGTGCTCCTTACGATGGTAGAAATTCTCGAAACGACAGATCTGAAAGGGAGAGAGGAGGAATCTCTTTGAAGGATGAAAGGATACAGCTCCATCATAGAGGAAATCGTGTCCAGGAATGGAACGATGATATGTGAAAAGAAAGACGATGAGAGAACCACAACCAGAAAGACGAAGGGAAACATCGCAAAATGATGTTATTGATTCTTCACTCAAATCTTCTCTCTCTCAATCTCACACTCTCTCGTAATCCATTCGTCGACTTGAAAATTGAGGGTGGCGGTCTATAAAAGAACTCGATTTGTTGCTCTCGACTTCATTCTACTCGTTTCCCTTCCGTAGAGAGCGGTTCTCTCCCTCCTCCTCCCCCCCCCCTTACTGACTCCTCTCGACTGACTGTGGTGATGATCCTTCGATACCGTATCTTTAGTACCGTACTCTCTACAGACCCCTTCCCTACTCCCTTCCAATAGAACCGCGAAGCCTCCTCTTGGATCTGCACTTCTCCTTCGTGGACAAATATGAAAATTGTTGAGATGACTGCTTCTGAGATCTGTAAGTACCGTATCCTCCCTACAGTATCCTTACCGTATCATATACAGGCACTGCCGAATTTGCATCGTGGACTATCTTCGATGCCGACTTGGGCAATGACGAATTCCTCGGTGAATGTGAGTTACCGTATCCTCGGTACAGTAATCTACCGTATTCATCTCGCAGGTATGAGACTGTTCAATGTGTGGTTGTGGTGCATGGAAGATACGGATGATAGTGAAGTGATCACCTCGAGTGCATCCTCTTCCCTCTTGCCTACTTGTTGTCTATCTGACAGTTATGCATGTGCTATCGTCATGAATGAATGGGATCCAATTGAATGTTATTGTGAAGAATGCGGATTGGAAGAAAGTTAGTACCGCAGGGTACGGTATCTACAATATTCCTCCCCATTCAAGGCATGAGACTATTCTCCGAATGGACTACAGTTGATGATGAAGGGAAGGTTATAGTGGAACCATTTACCGTATACCTCTGTGTATACTGTACATTGTACATTGTACCCTTATCAGTTTCAGAGGTTCACGATAGTCTTCTGATGGCTGCTCTTCTCTCAACGAAGGGTTCGATCCCCTCTCCTTCAGGTACCGTATCGTTCCATCTCCCTACCGTAACCTACCGTATCTCAGCTGGTGCTCGTCGAGCTCGTTCGTCCCCGGATCTCCTAATGAATCCATTGGCTGTTCTTCTATTCGAGACACGTCACCTTCATTATCTGACTGAGAGATTCTCCCTTCCTCCTCCCAAATGGATGGTTGCTATGGAGGCTACAAGAGAGATGGTCAGTTACCGTATCTATCTACCGTATCCATCTTTTTCCATTCAGGACCCTCCCAATTCATTGGTGTCTACCGTATCCCTTCCTTCTGGATGGGACGCTGTTTCTGCCCATCTCTCTTCTTCATCCATCTTCAATCTCTTTACGGATGAATCTCCCTCTCCAATTCCTTCCCTCTTCTCAATCGGTCCCACAGGAGTTTTCTCAACTGGATCTACCGTACCCGTCTCCTCTTCCTTCTGGGATACTCCGTCTACCGTATCCATGACTGCTTTCTCCTCTGCAGTCTCCATTCCCTCGACCTTCTTCAACCCTCGCCCCATCATTTCGACCTCGTCAAGTCTCTTCCTTGACCCATCTGAGGTCTCATCCTCATCAATGGCGAATCTCTTCGTCAATCCATCTCCTGTCTCCACTTTGTGTTCCAACCCTGAATGCAATCGAGATCACACAGACGAACCATACAGACTAGCAATGGTCTTTCCGAGTGAGTCATTTCGATAGACATCATGTCAACTGATCACATTCTTCTAGGTAACTCTTCATCCTCGTTCAATTCTGATGATGATGAAGAGTCTCCTCTGACCTTCCGCCGTCCCAGAATCGTGCGCAACTACTATCTCACTTGCGCCATTCCGAATAAGAGTGAGTGAATACTGCAGCCTACCATTTCTACACTCTACAGTAACCAGTTTAGCGTAATCGTTGCAGATGCTTCCACATCAGACTCAGAATCGGATGTTGACCTGCCCCCTTCTCCTTCCACTTCTGATTACGAGTCGGAGCCTATTGTGTGTGAGAAGAAGACGACTACCGTATCCGCACCTAAGAAGACTCAAGTAGCCAAGGTACGGTAGACTACTGTTTTCCTCTTCTCACTCTTCCCCTTGCAGTCTCCATACGATGGGATGGTTGCCCGAATGGCAGCCGAGAGTGTCTCGTCCGGTTCTCCCCATTGGATTCCCTCTCCTTCATCGATCCCTCCTCACATCTGTCCCTAATGCGGAAAAGACCATCGTCTAGACATTCCTCTGCCCGATTGGCCAACCTCTGGCTCAAACTTCTTCAACAATTACAACAGAGATCGATATGATGATGAGTCTGACGATGAGAATGACGCTGTCTCCATGCCATCTCGTCCCCTCAATACCCCCAGTTAGTCATCAGTATTCCTGTCCAGATGACTAGTCCCACTCTTGCAGCTCCCTATCGTACTTGATTGGTGGAGATAAGGAAGATGAGAGAGAATCGAGAAGTGCCGGGAAAATACTAACCATGATACAATTGTATTAACAATCACTCCTCAGAGACGACATTTGAATTAGGGTTGGCAATACGAGGTTAGCGACCTCGCAATAGAGTGGCTCTCGTTTGCGAGGGCGCAAAGGCGAGGGAGAGGGTTGCAACCTCGCATAGCCCATTGCGAGGTTGCATGCAAATGCGATGAGAGGGAGGGAATCCTCTCTTCATTTCGCGTGCTCTCTCGCCTTTCTCTCTCATCTTGCGAGGGTGCATAGCCATTGCGAGGTTGCAACCCTCATTGTCCTATTGCAACCTCGCATAGCCGCATCCGTTTAGCCAACCCTAATTTGAATGGGGAAGATATGTCACTTAGATGTTTCAAATCTGTTCTCGTTATTCACCTCCATCCCAACATCAATATTGGAAGTCCTATAAAATCCGCAATCCGGATCTCTTTTCTATTCCTGGTTTTATGATGGAAACAAGATGAAAGTTGAGAACGATTCAAACTAGTTTCCGTCATGAAACCAGGAATGGAAAAGAGATCCGGATTCCGGATTCCGGATGATCCGGATTCCGGATTCTCTCTTCGTTGATCCATCCTTGGAGTTGCAATCATTAATAAAGCAATTTCACGTTTGCAGAATGTACCGGAGAAGATTTTCGAAGAACATAGGATATTTATCTTTGCCCCATGCCCGATATAAAGAGACTAGACTGAATAGAATGCGAGGACTCGTCAGTCTCTTCCCGGTTTCTCGGGGCGGCCAACTGTTGGTTAGAAATACAAAACAACCAACAGTTGCCCTCGCATTGTGGATAGTTTCGGCCGCTCAAAGAGAGACTATCCATATCAATATACCTTTTTCAGTTCGAATGAATAATATCAAAGATAGAGCACTTACGGTGGGGAAGTACTGAATGGGAAACAAACGAGACAGAGTGGGCATTCAAGAGCTTCAGTAACGTGAGGTTGCCTGAAAAGATGTTTCCAATCTCGGGAAAGTATGGATTCTGAGTTATTGATAAAGACTGTCGATAAAAATAAACTATAATCATACAAAATTGACTGATTCTCCTTCCCCCTCAGGGCAGGCATCGCGAAAACCTTTCACTGCAAGGCTGAAGCACGTATGATCCAGTAAATATTCAAGATTCAAACAGTTTCAAATAAGTAGCCCACCTTTGGATGCCCGAGAAAGAGAGGACGAATGGTTGGAGAGAGGCTGGAGCTGCAATTACTGCTAGAGGACTGATCGCAACCGGAGGTAGAAGGCGATCTGGAAGAATATGTGTTATTATAACGCTAAGTGCAAAGTAAAAGAACTTTGACAGGAGGTTGAAACATGAAAGTTGTTTAGTTATCAGCAACTAACTCGTGGAAAACATCAAAGTAGTGTAGAGAGTAGCCTAAATTTCATTGATTTGAGAAGTGCAATTTATATTGTTAACAAGGGAAGAATATAACAACCGAGTTCAAATGGAGAAAGAGCTCAATAGTTTAGTAAAGGAAAACGAAGGCGGTCAAACGACTCAAAATAGGAAGTGAGGTTTGAGAAAAGGACAGATCAATGTCTCGAGTGGGTAATGGACAAATATGAACGCTTTTTTACAACAAAAAAAGAAGTCTACGAAAAAAATGAAACTCCAAAGTTCAGTCGCAAAGCTGACAGGTCGAGAAAGTTGAGCGAAAGTTGGTATACTGTAACGGAAATCGTCAAACTTTTCCATTGTTTTCGAAGGACAATAGCCGCTTTGTTTTGCTTTGTTTTCACCGTTCTGTCACTTTGTTTTGTTTCTCAATCGCTGCTTCTCACCTTCCTCTATCTCAATCACAACAATAGTCCGTTGATGCACGCTATCTTCGCTTAATTTCGCACCGTTTGTTTTCATCTTCCATTTTCGAAAATGTCGTATCTACTTTCTACTCTCTATCTTGACCATCTATGCTCTTCTATGCATTGTTTTGCGCCGATATTGGAGTGAATGTGCAGGAAAACGAAGAAAATCAACTGTGAAACGCGCTTTTTATCATTCAGAATGACGAGATAGAGCTAGAGACGGTGCGAAATTAAGAGATCTTGCTTAACTCTTCTCAGAAACTTACATCCGACTATCATTCGATTTTTCTATCAATTATTGCACGCCGCATGCATCTAACCGTGACTGATCATCTAATAATCTTGGTCTATAATAGACTCGCCTCCTCTCATCGTTCTCCTTCTCTCCCTTCATCCCTAATTGATTCCTGGAATTGCATCGAATATTAACAACGACCTATCTCCCCATATCTTTCCAACGATTCTTATTCATATGCACGTTGTTGTTAGATATTCCCCCCTCCCCGGTGACTGTAGATCGAACTATGTGACCATCAACATATTTTTGTTGTTGTTTCCACCTATTCGTCAACTAACTATAACATCAACACCCCAGTTCACTAATAGCAATCTACTGCATTGTTAACCCTTCCCTATCCAATCATTAATATTAGTCTATTCCCAGTCGATTCGACCTCCCCGTTTGTTGTCTTTTCAACTGGTCTATTGTAATTTCGTTCGTAATTGAAACGAATAAATGAAGAAATACGAGTCTGGATGGTCTAAAATTGATCCTTGACATTTCTTCATTCACCCCTTGGGTTTTCTCTATACTCATTCGTACTAGAGAAGGTCTAATGATTCGATCCTATCAACGCTCACAATTCTCTTCTCAAGTCTCCTTCTTCCTTCGTCGTCTCTAATTTGTCGTCTGAAACATCAATCGGATATGGATTTCTTTCTCTCTGCATCTATTGAACTGAATGGTCAAGAAATCAAAAAAAAGATCTTGTTTCTTTCCTCAGTGAAGCACTAATACGCTCTCTCTACTCTTCAATTTCGTCTGACCGTTCATTAATCAGTCTCTTTCCATTTCACATACTCTCTCGTCAAACAGACAGAGAAAGAGAGATAGCATGTGAAATGAAGAGAATCAGATCAAAGATCACAATCTTCTTTCCATCCTTTCATCTCTTTTCCTCTTCTCTCGAACTCATCCTGCTTCGTCTCATTTCTTCTCTCGCATCTGAAACATCGATTCTCATTCACTCATCGATTACCTTCATTCCTCATCCATTCCTCAACTTGTTATGATATCTTCATTCTTCCTCCGTTTGTCCTCGAAATCTGAACTGATGAATATTATTGCATTACAGTTCGCCTCAAACAGTCAACTTTGTCAATTTTCGACAAGAAATTGAACAAGCAATGGCAGCTGAGGATGCACCCCTCTCCCCGCTCTTCCCTGTGAGTTCACCCTCAATCTTCATTTATCCATGCACTAATCCCACTCTGGTTGCCTTCCTAATCGAGGTTTCATTCTCTCTACTTCGTAATCATTTCCATTCTAGTTCCCGGACGCGGCCATGGAGTGGCGCCGGCTGAACGACGACCCGGTCGAGTATCTGGAGGAGATCCATGTTAGTTTCAACTACCTATCTATACAGTATATCAGGGAGAGAGTATGGTAGCACCGATCAATACTCAGGGAGAGAGTACGGTAGCATCCATCAATATCCTAGGAGAGAGTACGGTAGCACCGATCAATACTCAGGGAGAGGGTACAGTAGCATAGATCAATACTCAGGGAAAGGGTACAGTAGTATCGATCAATACTCAGGGAAAGGGTACGGTAGCATCGATCAATACTCAGGGAAAGGGTACGGTAGCATCGATCAATATCCAGATTAGAATCGATTCTCTTGTAGAAGAGGGTACGTTAGCATCTATACCCAGCGTAGCCTTGAGGGTAATCAATACGCTCGAAGTACGGTAGTCTCAATCGATAATCCAATCAATACTTGCAGCTCCTGGTGGGCGGCGGCGAGATCGGCCGTATCTTGGAGGACTCGGTGCGCACCGAGCTGGCCTACTGCCGTGGTGAGCAAACATTCCTTACCGTATCCGGTTGCTAGAACTGTCGCAATCAATACCGTATCCGGATATCGTCACTACCGTAATCATACCGTATTGCATTCAGATGTGGCAGGCGGCCGTCTGGCGGTTCACTTGAGCGGAGAAGTCGGAGGCGAGCTCGTGGCGGTGTCTCTGCCCGTCGGTCCCGCCCCGCTCCCGGTCGTCTCGGCCGTGTTCGTCCATGTGGGAGCGACGCACGAGGGCCCACTCGTGAGTATCCATTCCCATTCAACAGATCAATCATGTATCTGACCCATCGAACTCTTCAGCTACTGTACCCAATTGATTACGGTAGTCTTCCCGAACCGCTCCATACTCGTCCGTTCTGAGCGAGGGAAAGGGATGATAGTCGATGGGTTGAAGGGAGTCAGATCGATTGTCTGACCCAGTGAACATGGGGGAGAGAGAGGGTAATGGATGGTCTCCTCTCAGATCTCTGCCCGACTCGTGCACGTCGATCGGGAGACGGGCGAGGAGCAGCTCGTGGACCACCTCGAGATGGCCGACGTCGACGGCGCCTTCACGGCTCGTCTCAAGGCCATGTCCCAGGTCAGTCACTACACCATCCCTCTCCTATGACGATACCTATCCCTTCTTATACATTGCACTAGAATTCGATCCTTGCTCACACAACACGTAAAAACACGATGAACCATGTACCGTAATATCAGCTACAGTGCCCATCTAGACACTTACCGTAATGCCCGCTACAGTATCCCTCTATTCACTTATCGTAATGTCCGCTACAGTATCCCTCTATTCACTTACCGTAATGCCCGTTACAGTATCCCTCTAGTCACTTACCGTAATGCCCGCTACAGTATCCCTCTAGTCACTTACCGTAATGCCCGCTACAGTATCCCTCTATTCACTTATCGTAATGTCCGCTACAGTATCCCTCTATTCACTTACCGTAATGCCCGTTACAGTATCCCTCTAGTCACTTACCGTAATGCCCGCTACAGTATCCCTCTAGACACTTACGGTAATGCCCGCTACAGTATCCGTTTATTCACTTATCGTAATGCCCGCTACAGTATCCCTCTATTCACTTACCGTAATGCCCGCTACAGTATATTTACCGTAACCCATCCTTTCGTTGCAGGCCCGCCCCGAGACGAAGCCCGCTCAGCTGACTGTGGCGGAGGCGAGAGATGCCGGACGGGTGGCAGTGGATGGAGAGGCGGCCGAGGCGATTCTCGCCGGCCAGAACTCGCCGTACCGTGCAGCCGTTAGTTTATTCACTTACTATACATTGTTGAAACATGAAACATCTGACACAGTAAACTACCGTAATCCCTAGGATTGTTTATTGATTCTCGTTGGCTACTTGTCATTGAGTCATATGAGGGTAGAACGAAACACACAAGTGATGGAAGTGGGAATAAGACTAAGTGGTACAAAGTGGATAAATGCAGGACACCTACGGCGGACCGGGAGAAGAACCGGAGGAGGACGAGGTCGAGGCACGCAAGCTGGCCGCTCTCGCCCAGGACGACATCGGAGAGTCAGTTCTTTCCTTCCTTTCACTCCCCCTCCTACTCTCTCCACTCCACACACTCTCTCACTCACCGACGAAAGAGTACGTAGAATGGAGAGAGTGATCAGCACTTCCACAATCTCTATTGCCTAGTCATGATGCAATGTGTTGGTCATCGATCAAAGATGATCTCACAGAATCATCACAATTCCAATTGCAGAATCGATGTCGAGGCGCAGGTGCAAGTCCCGGCCTTCCCTCCCTCTCCTCCCCATCCGGCGTTCCGCCGTCCTCGACAGAAGGCCCGCCGTCGCCTCACACTCGCCGCACCCCTCCCCGCCTCCAAGTATGCTATCCTAATCATCTCAATCACAACCATCTCACCTTGCAATCATTCCGCAATCAACGACCATTTACAGTATCGACCCTAATTGACCGTAACCACAGTACTACAAAAGTAATTGACTGGAACGGAATAATCAATATACCATTACAGTGGCGATCCCGCAGCGGACGAGCAGCCGGCTGCCGCCCTCTCCAAGTCGCTGCCCCTCTCCTCCCCCATCCGACTCGGCGCTCGCAGGTACCGTATTCCTGCAATTATCAATTCATTCATCTACCGTACTGTAACAGTTATCGATCGATTCATCTGAAAAGCACATTTTTGATTCAACAAAGCAGTGATTTATCGACTTGCCGATCCCTTATTATCGATCATTCTTCAATTGCGTCATCTAGTCTAATCGATAATCCTACCTACCGTAATCTCCTCTTACAATAACCCACAATCTCAATTACAGACGCGCTTCTCCGCCCGCAGCCGGCGACTGCACCCAGTGCAAGAAGATGTAAGTTCACATTCCTCCCTTCTCTATCTCTTCCCAGTTTGCTTACTCTTCCACTCTGTCTAACCAACGAGAGTGCATGTGGAATGATGTTAGGGAAAGTCCGATCAATACGAGGGTCCACATAATAGGCAGGGTACGGTACACGTGAGGGAATACGGTGTGAGTAGACGAGATAATCAATGGATTCTTGCAGGCGCGTCGAGCTGGGCGAGCTCCGCGGCCACCTGGGCGAAGTCCGTGGCAGTCTGCGCGAGGCCATCGAGGAGCTGCGCGTGGACCGTGGCAAGCTGGGCGACGTTCGCGGCGAGTTGGCGCAGTCTCGTGCTGCCTACGACCACGCCGAGACTGTGGCCACGAATGCCCTCCGCGAGAGGAACGCGGCCGTCACTGAGAAGGACGAGGTCGCGAGGCAGAGGGAGCAGTTGATGAGGGAGAAGAACTCCCTGCAGTTCGACCTGGACGAGGAGAAGGCGAGAGTGGAGGCACTCCGGGCTGAGATGGTACGTTTACTCTTGCCATTCTCTCTCTCTCTAGACTACCGTATACCTCCAATATCGATCCCTTACATCTACCGTATCCAGTCTAGATTACTGTATCCCTACAATATCGTATCCCTTCATTATCGATCAATTACGTCTACCGTACCCACACTAAGTTATCATATCCCTTCATTATCGATCGATTGAATCTACCGTATCAGTGGCATAACTGTACTACCACTTTGCAGGCTGCCGCTGGCATGGTCGTCCCCGCGGCCCCTGCAGCAGCTGCAGCCCCCGGTCCCATCCAGCGACCGGCGCCGGCCAACGACGCGGAGCAGATCGCCCTGCTGAGGACGGAGAACAACCAGCTGATTATTCAGCTGGGGATTCAACGGGGAATGAGGGACGACCTGAATGCCGCTCTGGTACGAATTCCATTCACTCTACCCTTTCTCACCCTAGATTACCATATCCCAGCAATATCGATCCATTTCCATCTAATACCGTATCTAGTACCGTACCACTTGAGATCAGAGACCTACCGTATCCTGACTAAATCAACTACCGTATCCATGTAAAAGGACCGTATTACAGGCTCAGGTGCGCGCGGACCTGGCTGTCGCGCAGGCTGCAGTTGCTGCAGCTGCAGCCGTCCCTCCCCCTCCTCCTCCTCTCCCCATGGCTGCTCCCGTCGCCGCCCTCAAGGCGCGTCTGATGGCCTTCCTGGCGCCGGGCAACGGACTGCAGATGAAGGTGAGTGCGCACACTGCTACATTACTACTACCTACCGTACCCCAAACTAGTCCTAGTACCGTATCTCACTAGCTGTTACCGTACTCCGACTACCGTATCTCACTAGCTGTTACCGTACTCCGACTACCGTATCTTCTCTAGTGTTACCGTACCCTGATTGATTGATTGCAGATCAGCGGTCTGGGAGACCGCGCCGTGTCGAAGGAGTGGCACTCCATTGCCACCACCATGGGCAAGCGTCTGCCGGCGATGCAGACTGCGGTGGAGATTGCCCTGCCGCGCCTCAACGACGCCCTCCTCGCGGACCCTGCAAGCCTCCAGCAGCTGCAGGTACTGTAGATGGGATTGGGGATACGGTAGAAGGGTTGATGGGTACGGTAGGAGGTCGGGGATACGGTAGAAGGTGGTCGGAGGGTACGGTAGGAAGTCGGTGATACGGTAGAGTACGGTAGAATCGCACAAGGGTGTACGGTAATGGATCGTTGCAGGACTTCATCACCCTGTCCGAGGAGGTGCTGGCCGACTTCGAGTCGCTGGTCGAGATGGCGGAAGAGTATGGCGAGCAGGTTCTCGCCGACCACGCCGCCCTCCCTCTTCTCGCTATGAAGGTGGCTTGGACGCCGGCGTACGAAGACGCATACGTCGTCTTCAAGTGAGTCCACACATTACTGTACAGAAAGAGTACGGCATTCCTCGGAGGGTAGATTATCGATTGCTGGATGATGGATTACGGTAGATTATCGATTGATGGATGATGGATTACGGTAGATTATCGATTTATCTTCTTTGAGGACGCTGGCTGACGAGCACCTGTCGGCCACGCACGAGTGGGCTGCCGCGTGCAGGGCGCTTCCGCGCGACAATTAGGGTGAGTGTACGGTAGTTGAACTTGGTTACGGTAGACAGACGGATCGATAACTGAGTGACTTCCGTTGTCACTCAGCTGTCACTGTTTATGGGCAATCGTGGATGGGCTGGCTTTAGAATGACGAATATCGGTAGATCAGGGGAAGAGTCGATCGATAATCGTGCAACCGTAATCCGACTTGCTGTAAGGGACATTGCTTGCAGGCAACTACAAGGTAGGAAATGGGGGCGCAGCACAAGGGGGATAGTGGGGGGATCAAAGGAGATTCGGGGTGCGGTGGCACGCCTAACCTGGCGGACGACCCGATCTCCTCCCCTATGATAAACACTATCCTCCCTCTGTGACTGCCCGTAACCCTCATTCTCCTCACCGAGTAGCCCCTCCGTCTTCTCCCTCTCTTCCCTATTGGTCTTCACAAGAAGACTCCTGTAACATTGTAAAGTGAGTTCTACTCCCCTCTCTTCTCTCTAACCGTCCACACTCTCTCACTTTCACACTATCTCTCATTCCAGTAATATCCATTGGTCGCGCACTGCAAGTCTGCCCCCCTACAGATACGACGACCCTCTCCCTTGTGCCATCGTCCCCAATCACACTATTTATTGGTGAGCCACTTCTATCTCTAGTTGTCTGCACTCTCTCACATTCTCGTACTATCTCACTAATGCAATGCATTACAGTATTCGCCTGCGACGAGCATTGTCCGACCCCCCACCGTCAAAGGCTCTTCTTTTATCTATCGTCCCCTCACATTTTTCTTGGTGAGTTATCCCCAGCTTTCTCTATCGGGAATTTCCTATTTCACACTTGCCAGTTAGACAGCACGATAACAGAAGGGAGTGTAGTCTACCGTAACTATCTCTACAGTATCCCCTTCTTTACAGTACCCTGTGGCCTCATCGAGCCCGAGAAGTCTCCTTCTCAAGCGATGCGAAGGAGGACTCGTCCGCCTCCTTTTCAAGCACAATCGGACAGGAGAGCAGAGGTAATCACTCCGTTTCCCTCTCATAGGAATGATGAAACCCTCACCTACTGGGATGAACTCATACACGGCTAAACCCATCTTCTATTGCCCACTAGTCTTTGATTATTCACTGAGACCCAAAACCAACTAGTACAAATCAATGACTGATTACCGTATCCCTCCAATATCGATCGATTCCCACCGAATACCGTACCTCTCACTCCACAAGTCGATCCTCCCTGGGCTCCCTCTGGTGCGAGCTGATCCCACCCGAGAGGACGATTCTGTAGAGAAGGGAAATTAGTCAGAAGATGATGATTGGATGAAACATGTGATTGACTAGTGATGGAATCAATAAAAAAGAGGGGCAGATGTGTTTGAGTGAACCCCTCTAATCATGCGATTGCAGACTGGCAGCACGAGCTGCAGAAGGGGAAGGGAAGGGATGAGAGGGCAGGGAGAAGGGAGGCGGCATGTTGACTCTGTCGTCGGCCAAGCGAGAGATAGTTTGGCCTCCACCCTCTCATTCCCAACCCCGCCCCCTGGACGACCCGGAATACTCGAGTGCGAGAGTCGGAGAGAGGGCTAGGGACGGCCGCAACTAGTGAGTTACCATTCTTGTTTCTTGACTATTGCCTAGCCATGATGCAAACCGTCAATCGTTCGTCATAGATCAAAGATCAATTCATCTCAGGGTCGATGTTGCAAGGAGGGAATGACCGACCCCGTCGTCTCCCGGCCTCCTCTCCGCTCTCCACTCACTCCCACTCAAAGCCCTCACTCGCGCAAGAGCAAGTAAAGAGAAAAGGAGAAAGACTGATTAGCGAGGTGAGATAAGGTACAGTACTCCTTCACTTATCGATTGGTCAACTGGGATACGGTTGCTACAACATCCATTCACTTATTGGTTTTTCAACTGATCTACTCAATCCTATTTGCCGTCAAATGAGAACAAGTAGTCACCTGGGTAACTGCGGCTTCATCTTCCCCAGAGAGGACGAGTCGAGAGAAGAGAAGAGCCGAGTTGAAACTGGAAATATCGATTTATTGATTGTAGATGAGACGAGACCCCGCCCGATGCACCGTACCGCCAACGAGAGACGGAAGGAGAAGGGACTACTCAGTAAGAAGAGATGTAAGGTTAGTACTTCAGAGAACAACAACAATGTTCGAAAAGGAGAGATGAGAAATACACCAGATTTGTGTTATGAGAGAGGGCGAAATTAGATTAAATTAGCCAAATTCTAATGTGTTTCCTCTTAAATTAATAACATACTAAGAGAGATAGATAGTTTTGAACTATGGATAACTAGATAACACAATTGTAAGTCGATGATTTCAGGTCACGAATGAGAGTCTCGAGAAAGCAGCAAGAGAAGAAGCTGCGAGGAGAGAGAATTGAGAGGACCAAAGAATCTACTGGGACTATATTATTGTGAGTATTTCTCAATATCCTAGTGATGATGGCATACCTGAGAATGGTCGAGTTCCTTCTCCTCTCTCATCCCTCACTCTGCCTAGCTAGCGAGAGAGCGTGCAGAATCGAGAGAGTCTCCCTCCCATCCAATCAGAGGAGAAGACGGACTGGAAACATTGATTTATTGATTCCAGACTGAACGAGCCACCGTACCCCAGCCCATCTACCGTAAGCCGCAAGAGTAGCCGCCTACTGCATTCACTCAAGAGAGTGTAAGCCATCGACTGGACTCAATACCGGTGAGTATTGCTGCCTCTCTATTGCCTAGTGATGATGTCATACCTGATTGGAGTGCTCCTTGGGTCCGTCCATTGGAAGAGAAGAGACGGAGAGAGGGGACGATTTGGGAGGGCTGCAAATATTGATTTGTTGATTGCAGATTGATAGAGGCACAAGAAGCTGCAGCAGATAGCAGCAGAGAAGAGAGAGGCAGTCGGATTAAAGGAGACTTGGAAATAGGAAAGGATTCAAGGGATTCAAGGTGAGTCATTGTTTCAAAAGTTAGTTAGACAAACCACCAAAACTAAAGAGATAGGCCAGTTTCGAATGACGGAAAAGGGAGAAATGAGGGAGAAATGATGGAGAAGAGGTGAATTAGCATAGTTCATACATATTCAGAAGCGAAACTAATGAACATTGAAAACGAAATGGGATAATTTCAGGCATTTGCGTGTGCGAGAATCTACTGTAAGCAGATAGTGAGGGCCCTACCGTATCCACACCACACCACGAAAGGGAAAAAAGAAGAAGATTCAGTGAGAGGTGAGTCAAATAACATACTTTGTCTACCGTACTCCTGTCTGCCCTCTACCGTATCCGCGGCAGTGCGTCAGAGCGGGATCTGCAAATGATTTATTTTGATTGTAATGAATCAGTCAACATATGAGCAATATCTTGAACTGAGGAGAAGGGGAGGGGAATTAGATAGTGTGCATCATAATCGGACGAAGTGATAGAGAACTAGTTTTACATTACTTATTTGCAGATCAAATTCGAGGAATGAAATGAAGAAGGAATTGCAAGGAAGAGACGACTCGGAAAGAATGGAATGGAAGGATCGAAATGGAAGGAAGTCACTCAATGAAGTAATTGGAAAGGAGTAACAAGAGTGAATCGAGGAGACATCCCAGGTGCATCTTATCTCCCCCTTTCTTTTCTCATGAACTATTCATACAAATTTCACATATTTTGTCTCGAAAACTCGATTGTTAGACTATATTTCGCGTTTTTTTTGCATTCCTTTATTTTTGTTGTATGTTGCCTAGCGCTCATTTCCTAGACTTCCCTGAACCATTTCTTGAGCAGGCCAATGAGTCTGTTTCTAAATTAGGCGCCAATTGATAAAAAGGCGAAATACCCCAGTAGAATTACACGAGCAGGCCAATGAGTCTGTCAATAATTTACCAGCCAATCGATAAAAAGGCTGCCCCACCCTTACCAGCATTTCACGGATAGAACAATGAGTCTATCTGTCCCCTCCCCCATTAGATGCCAATCGATAAAAAGGCAACCAACCCCGTAGGATCCCTCGAAGGATAACTTGTTCGTTACTCTAATGAATTTGTTGCTGTGGCCTTATTGACTCACCACTCTATACATCCTCATGCTTCCCATCTCTCCCGAATCACCCCCTCATTCTGATCTGAATTCCTTTATTCTGCCTGACATCTAGCTTTGCGTTTCACACGTTATTCTTATGCATTACTAATTTATAGTTCGCTAATTATATCGCTATTTTTCATTCTATTTCTCGTGTTGTATGCTAACTAGAACTCGTTGCATAGAATAGCGTTTCCTCTAACTTTTCAAAAGCGGAACAATGATTCTGCACCTAGGTTAATTAGGCGCCAATTGATAAAAAGGCGAAATACCCCCCATGAACAGGCCAATGAGTCTGTTCACCCCTTATCAGCCAATCGATAAAAAGGCTGCCCCACCCCTCCCAGCATTTCACGGATAGGCCAATGAGTCTATTTGTCCCCCCCCCCTTAGATGCCAATCGATAAAAGGCAACCAACCCCGTAGGATCCCTC
Source organism: Pristionchus japonicus (assembly GCA_900490845.1). NCBI lineage: Eukaryota > Metazoa > Nematoda > Chromadorea > Rhabditida > Neodiplogasteridae > Pristionchus > Pristionchus japonicus. Next base: position 1,383,721 of record LS502745.1, on the reverse strand, counting down.
GAAGGATAACTTGCTCGTTACGTTACGGATTTGTTGTAGTGGCCTACTGACTCTCTCCATCGTACATTCTTGTACTTTCCATCTCTCCCGCCCCCTCATTCTGATTCGAAATCGTTAACTCTTTTTGTCATCTAGTTACGTTTTTCATTCTTTACTCGTATGCACTAGGAAGAGGGAACCAGTTGAGGCAACTAGGTTCCCTTCGAGATTAGCCAAGTCTCGTTTAAACAACTTGGAAGTGTCTAAAAGAAACCACAATAAGACGCGTGTGACCCTGGCAACAGAGTCATGAAGCAAGCAGACCAGCCTCTTTCTATTGAGTCTGCTTGCGTGGGCAGCTCCCACTAAGGTGGACCGAACCTTTCCCGGATGGGTAAACGGTACTAGAGAGGTAGAGAGCGTTTCGAATGATATCAAACGATGAGCTTGAAACCAATGCTCAAAGGGTTTACTGATTGCATCGACAGATGATAGTGCGAAAGAGTGCATTTATTGTGGGAGAGAGCAGCAAGAGAGATTCGGGTTCTCTTGAATGGGATTTTTTTTCGACTTTAACACCATCATTGTATCGATTCATTTGTTGTGGGAGAGAGGTAGAGAGCTTTCGAATGAAATCAAAAGATGAGCTTGAAACCAATGCTCAGAGGGATTTTTGCTTTATTTTTCAAGAGGGCAGTCAAAGATGAGTGGCTGTGAGACAATTGAATGAGTGTTGAGGGAGAGTGCGATTTCTTTCGATTGTGGGAAAGGGAGTTCTTTCGAATGGGGCTTCATCGAGGAATCAACAACAAGGACACTACACTTCTCTCATCGTGCAAGATGGTCATGGATTCTACACTTCCTCACTCTCTTCTGGTACGCTTTACTCACTTCCAGCTAGCTATCCCTTCTATTCCTTCCACACAATATCCAACTTATCGTCTCTATTTCAGATGTTCTCATCCTCTTCCCCCCGTCCTTCTTCCGTGTTCTCAGCTCCTCCTCCTCCTCCTCTCTCAACAGCCTCTCCAAGTTCAAGAACTGGGCATCTCACAATCAGTCTCGTCAGTTTCACCATTCTAGCTCAGTCTCACTAGTGACCGTATCCCACTTTATCAATCTTTGTCCCTATTCCGATCCGGTATCAGGACGATTCTCTCCCACTTCCATTCATTTTCGCTACGAGTGAAACGCTATAGTTTGCGCAAATAGTTAGCTGGGAAGAGTTTGGATTGATTTGCGAAATAGGTAGCGATTCTATTCCAATCCCATCCTTTCATGCATTAGAAAACTCTTAGCCGCCACATTTTGACTGAGCAACAGGACTGTAGTTAGCGTTTTCGCGCCAATAGTCAACCGGTTTTCGTGTTTCGATGATAGCATACCTGAGTAGGGAAGGGACTCATCCGCGCTCCCATCCAACCAGAGTGAAGAGAGGGGAAGGAGGACTGAAAATATCAATCTATTAGAATTTGAGGCTCGAAGAGAGCATTGCGCGTATTTCTGGGCATCTACTAGTTCCAAAGCTTGCTAATAGGTAGATACGGGTAATGATAAAGTGAGCAGGAAAGCATGCCCAAGATAGATCAAAACTACCGAATGCCGTCTATCGAAGACTGATGAAACCACCGTACGCACTCGTTCGCTGATCGATAAGTCTACCGTACTCAAGTGATGAAACTACCGTATCCAATCGAGCGGTGAACGATGAATCTACCGTACAGCAAGAGTCACGATATGGTCTCAACGAATGGAGTTCTGTGAGCGTATTTTTTCCATTTCTGGCCAAAGTGTAAGTTCTGTTGTCCCTTCTTCCTTGCCCGATATCCGTTTATCTAGATGAGAAATGGGATACAGTAATCAGCGGGATACTGTATTCCATTTCTTGCTATAGTGTATTCTTCGAGTGGATCTTCGAGGGTATTCGGTAAGCTCCGCATGAGAAGTATGAGTGTATGTGGGGCAATGGGCTCTACGTTCTTTACTATGGAGGAGTTCAACTACAAGAGATCTGCTTTCTGTTCCGTGTTTCATCCTCTAGTTCTTCCCCTTTCTCCTCCCAACTCCCTCTTCCTATCTCGGCGGGGGAGTTTCCTCTCTCCCACTCCACCAGGAGCCACTGGAATTATATGTTTCACTATCTTGGTGTATACCCAAAAAAAATTAAAAACTACTTTTTACCTAAAAAAATTAAAAAGATTTTCCAAAAAAAACATCCACAAAAAAAACAATTTCTCTGTCTCTTCCATTCTCCTTCTCCCCTCACATATTATTCACTGCATGTCTAACATAGGTGCATGACTAACCGCATGAGTAGTGCATGCCCCCACCCCCACCCCACCCCATGGGTGGTCGCGGCCAAAACCACCCGCGGCCACTCGGACCCATTACCGAACCAAACCCCCCTACCCTGCCCCCCCCCCCCC
>LS502745.1:1370934-1381216 GCA_900490845.1 Pristionchus japonicus | reverse complement strand
AGATCATCGAGATTTCCTAGGAAAACGTTGCTTGCAACGATCAAAAGAAGATAACATTCGATACAGGGGGTAATTAGCTGTTCAATTAAATATCCGATTCATACCATTGTACTTGCAGTGAACAATGGACGAAGCTACTACATCAATCAAGGACAACGACGAACAACTACAACTTCACTAATAAGACAAGAATTTTTTTATCCTTTTTTAACACCTTGACTAGTAATGATGTCATACCTGAGAATGGCGCTCTTCTCACATCCCTCGCTCTGCCTTCCTCTCGAGAGAGCGTGTAGAATGGAGAGAGTCAGATGATAGCTCCCTGCCATCCAATCAGAAGAAGAGACGGACTGGAAATATTGATTTATTGATTATAGATGAGACGTGTCCAAGGCTAGCGCAACCAAGCGAGACACAAGAATAGTCATGCAAGGTCTGAAAAGAGATGCAAGGTGGGTAACTGTTTACAGACCAGTTTCAAATTCGGTGAAAATCAGAAATGAGCGAACTAAGATGAATTAGTATAGTAAGACTATTTTGCATTTTTACTATTTAGTAGAAGTGAATTTCTTCCGAACAAGAGAAGTTATCGTTCTAACGGTATTCAATTATTGTGAGTGTTTTTCATTCTAAAAAGACAAAAAAAAGACAAACCTGAGCCAAGGCGTGTTCTTGCCTCCTCTCATCTCCTCTCACTCAATCTGACCGCGAGAGATCACGAGGAATGGAGAGAGTCTCCTTTCCATGAAGAGAAGGACGGACTGGAAATATCGACTTATTGCTTGCAGATGAGACGAGACTAAATTGTATCATTGCAAGAATTACAATGAATGATTTCAGAACTTGTTCGCGTATCGGAGGGAAGACTATACTCAAGACGGAGATTCACGAATGGATCGATTGGAAGAAGGAAGAAATGCAATCAGAGGTGAGCAAAAGCTACCGTACCTTGTCTACCGTAGTCCTCCCTGTCTTCTACCGTATCCTCGCTGCTGCAGTGAAGCCGGAGCTGGAAAAAAGAAATTAGTCTAAAACATGGACACTCATTCCAGGTCGAATGGGAGGTATGGAGTGAGGAAAAGCAAGAAAGAAGAAGAAGAGGACTGAGAGAAATGGAATGGATGAGAATGGAACGGTGAGCACGGATGAAATACTGAGCAAAGAGGAGAAGGAAGAAGCAATTAGGCAGGGAAGGGCAAGCAAATAAGCGTTTCAACTATGGGAGAATAAATGCCAATCTCTGCTTTGTATGAGTCGGGAAGAGATAACAAGAACTGAGTCCACTTTAGACGCTTTCGAAGGCAATTTCACTAGGCATCAGGGGAGGAGAGAGAAAAAGGGAAGGAATCGATCAACCAATCTCTCAACTGATCCATCTATTTCCATACCAGGAGGAGCAAAACAAAATTAGAAAAGAAAACAGCCTCAAAAACCAATGAACACGCAATTACGCACGCGACCTACCTCAAAGGTCTCCTCGAGAAAATACCCCGGAAACGTCTTAGACGGGTCGCAATAATTGAATTTAACGCGTTTTGGTCTAAACAGCTCAAAACTTCAATGCCAATTGACATTAGAACGGGGGAATTTGATAAATAGAGCGAGACCACCCACGTCGCTGTCCAATCTCAATATGATACTGACCTTTTATAGACGCTGATGGACGAGAGGACGGCAAGAATGGCGCCAACGGAGTAGAAATGGAGTGGGAAGGACGAAAAACGGCCGAGAAGAACGAAGTAAGTGAAGGTAGATCAAACGTGGCGCATCGCTGCCTCCCTGTTGATGCGTGGCATTCGATATGAATCGAATACCGTATACTTTTGGTCGTTGAGGGACCTTCAAATTTAATTGTTTATATTTACAGTTTTGTTTTCGTTATTGTACTTCTATTTCTTCTTTTACCTAACCATTTTCCATCTCAGGAGCTCCATTCGAGTCAACGACTTCTCTAGGGATACGAAGTCTACTGTATTTTTCAATTTTATGGATCGAATCAAGCATAATCATCACCATGTCGCCTTTATTGTTGTTTTCGTGTGAATGTTAGCTGATAGGTTATTCTGATCATACCTTGAATCGTAGATATATGGCGACTAGAATACCATGTTTCGGATCCATGAACTTCTTCACGGTTGGCTAAGCTTCAACTGTAAGAAATCAACGAGAGAGTGTTCAGCTGTGAGAAACTGTAAAGTACTTTGCAGATCCGAAGCATGATAGTCGAGTAGCCATGTATCGTTCTTTATACGAATCTAAGTGTTTCTAGTTGCCGATGGAATCCGGTATTAGATCTTCATTTCGAATTCGGGCCATTAAAAGAGCCATATTTTTGCTTGTTCTGTTGTTGGCCGCTCTGGTGTGCCGCCCCAGTATGGGAGCAATCGTCTCTCAAATTGCCTCCAAGATTGATGGCATGTTGGAAGCGTCCCAAGCTGGTTCCAACTCTCCCAGTGGACCGTTACATTGAGTATGTGGGGAATGGAGAGCACAGTAGGGTTGCAGGTTCGGGTTCGGTTATTGCCTTTTGATCTAACTCGAGCACGCGCTCTTTGAGAGAGAAAAAGATCAAAACCGACGCAAAACCGACTCGGTGTCGGCTTTGAATCGGCGCTGGTCTCGTGATCTACCTCTCCCCTTTCTCCTCTCCCTCTCTCCCTCTCTCGCGTCTCTCTCCCTCTCTCACTTTCTCACGCTCTCTCGTATCTAGCCTCTCTCTCCCTCGGCCAGAGAGGGTCAAGAGGTCAAAGCCGACTCCGATTCGGGTTTGAACCCGAAACACGAAACCGAACCCGACCCGGCAACCCTAGAGCACAGTTTTTCTATTTGGAATGAATCTTGATGGCAACATTTGGTGGCACACCAGAGTGGTTAGTGTTCTTGTCTGGTGTATCATGGGAAGGCACGGCACTTGTGGAGTTCCCCGGAAGAACAGATGTGTTTCACCCATTCTAGATATTATGATTCCTTAACGCATTGTTGGTGGTCGGGGTTGGAGGGTGGATATACACCCTTCCGGTGAACTCCAGAAGTACCGAAGGCACTCGTGTCCATGTCGCTCGTTTGATTTGCACTCGTTATCGTTGAGTGTCTTCCCCACTGCGTGGTTGGAAGTGTGGTTCGCACGCTTCCAAATGCGCCTCGGGTTGCAAAAATTGTATGTGAAGAAGATGGGGCTGAGTTTAACTGTGCATTTTGTTCGTCAAAATTTTTGCAAAAGTTCCCCAGCCGCCAGGATGCGAACCCACTATCTGCGCCCAGCGTTGCCTAACTTGACAGATCGGACGGGATGCCGTGTAGAGTGAACGGCAGTGCAGTGGATGGTTCCAGAGATGAGTTCCCTCTATGTCAGACTATGGTTAGTTGACGGAATGTGGGTCGGGGCTGTTCAGTGTTTGGTGTATTAGTCGGTTTCTGTCATAATGCTAATTAGTCGCTTCACATATTATTTATCCTGCATAGCACCCGATTAAAAGTGTAAGAGAGAAAGAAATTGCGAGATTAATCTACCGGTTTAGTGAATTCATTGAGAGACAGAGAAATTAGAATACCAGTGAGAGAGCGAAAGAAGAATAACTAGAATAAATTGAAGAAGGGTGGATAATGAAGGAATGTTGATGAAGAGAAGGAGGAGAAAGCGAGGAATTGGAGATATCCGAACTAGCAGCCTGAAAATGAATTTGGTATCGTTTACTCTGGTTGATCTATCTGATTGAAATATTCATCGAGATCTCCCAATTCGGGGAGAATTGAAGGAACAGATTGAGGGGAATCAGGTTGATATAAATGAGAACTAGATGGAAGTGAATGGGATGAAACGTCCAACTGAAGATCATGTACTGAACCCATTGAGTACCTCGATCTGGCTGGTTAGAGCGATTCCTTCTGGTGAGAACTTCTCACTGAACGTATTGCTTCTCTGATCAGTGGGGGACGTTGGAGTGAGAGGACTGAACCGAGTTTCATTTGAAAGATCAGAGATCAATGAATACCCCTCATCAGTTCTCGATCGGTTCATCGGAGTACTGTAGATGGCAGATTCGGATAGAACTGACATTAACCCGTCCTCACTGAAAATGAAGCAATGTGGCGTGTAGATAGGAAAGAAGAGCCAGATTGATATGAACTAGATAGAAGTGAATGGGATGAAACGTCCATCTGAAAATCATGTTCAGTTATGGCACGTACTGAACCCATTGAGTACCTCGATCTGGCTGGTTAAGAGCGATACCTTCTTGGGAGAACTTCTTACTCCTTCTCTGATCAGTGGGTGAAGTTGGAGTGAGAGGACTGAACCGAGTTTCATAGGAAAGATCAGAGATCAATGAATACTCCTCATCAGTTCTCGACCGGTTCATCGGAGTACTGTAGATGGCAGATTGAGATAGAACTGACATCCCCTCGTCCTCTCTGAAGATGAAGCACTGTTGTTTGTAGATAGATTTTTTCACAAAAAAATATCTTAGTCGTAATCATTCGTGAGAGCTTGAAAAGCAGCAGCAATAAAGTGCGTCTTCGCATTTGCGAGAAGAGTTCCTTCAGGAGAAAGCATCGGAGGAAGGAGATAACTGAGAGAGGAGGAGATGAGATGGAAGGAAGGAGCTGAGATCAGTGATGCAGACTAGGGTTGTCAGAATTAAGAATGGATCTCCTTATTTCACACACACTCTCGTATGCCTGATCGGTTAATGAGTGTGGAAAAAGAGGAGAGTCATTCTTCATTCTGACATCCCTAATGCAGACTACATTGAGGTAGACTCGTAATAGAAACGAAGGTGAGAATGAGAACGAGATGGAAGTAAGTGCATTCTCCTCGTCTGTTCATCAGTTGAACGACAACCATCACCGATCCTTCTTCCTCGATTACTGAAAGTGAGAATACATCCATATTTTACATCTTTGAACGAGTAGTTCAGATGTTTCTTCTCTAGTTTCTTCACATCTTCAGAATGAATAAGTGAGTAGGCCGAAGACGAGATGAGAGTTGATCGATGCAGTGGAAAGTAGTCGAACCCTCTGAATCAAGTTCGTGATTCATTTTACTGCATGGAAAACTCACTGAATCCACCCGAGTGAACTTGAGATCGGGTCTTGCAGTGAATACCGTAGTCGATCCAGTGGCTAGACAATCGATATTCTCTGGGTTCTGCAGTGGAGATACTGTAGCTGCGAAGAGTGGAGAGGAGGAAGGAGAATGAATTCGATGACCAGTGAAGAGGAACCAAATTGCATGATATCTCTTCTCTCTCCGTCTCTGATCACGTTTTCGAACATGGAAAAGATTCTTCGAAACGTGAATAGCATTGAGAACTAGCCTTTTGATGATCTTGTCTCTTCGCCACTCTATTCAGGCCCATTCTGCAAACGAATGATACTTGATCATTGGTCTTTGATCGAAAAGAAGCAAAAGCTGAGGAGAGACACGTCATGGATATCGACGAAGTGTCCAGAAGTGCGTCTCCCTGACACATCAACTCTTGCAATAATATTTTTCCTGTCTTTCACTCTTACGATGAAGATGAAATACTGACAACTGAAATTAGGGACCACCATCCCTCTCCAGTCGGATGGAGTGCGCGCAATGGAAAATAACACAAAGAGGGTTGACAGGCCGTGGGTTCTGATTTCGCAGGCGTTTAGCACACCATTTTGGGCAACTTTCCTCGAAATTTCAAGCGAATCGTAGTACGTCCACGTTTTATATAATCCAAAATGTTTCAAAACGACTCTTTTTTTGAAAATCAACTCTTCAAAGCGGTATAGATTGAGACCAAGTGGTAGGCCGCGAATTTTGTAAGTTTCCAGTGATAGGCAATGGTCATACGCACAACATATCCGAAAATCAGCCAAATCGTAGTACGTTCACCGTTTTTGCATGAGGTCAAAGATTGACTACTGAAATGATCTTTGATCTTATGTAAAAGTGGTGGACGTACTAGGATTTGGCTGATTTTTGGATATGTTGTGCCCATGACCCTAGCCTATCACTGGAAACTTACAAAAGTCGCGGCCCTCCTCTCAAACAGAGTTTATAGGGCTTTTGTAGTTTCTAGACTCTCTGTTATCGACAACTGATTTTTTTGAAAAATGCAAATATCTCGAAAACCATTGGATTTTGGTTGGTCTTCCGCGAACAAAAAATGTTTCTATACAACAGATTAACAAACTGAGATAGTTCATGGGCCATGAATTCATCATTTGCATATCACGTGGTGGTCCCTAAACTGAAATCCTGAAATCCTTCCCTGCAATCCTTTCTCATTCAAAATGGTAAATTTGGAACTAAGCTTCTCGCCCTGCATATATGTTTGCGTGCGAGAATAATAAACCATTTCATCTCTCTCACTCACTCAGCGTCTTTCACCGTCTTCCACACGGTCGTCTCTCTTTGGTTGGTTTTCCCTTACTTCCGACGTCCCTTAGTGCATCCCTTTGTTACAATCTTCCATCTCTCCACATCCGTTTCTGCCCAGTTCACGATCCATACTTTACCGTAACCTACCTTACACTACCGTAACCAAGTGGACCCTTTCGTGAATTCAAACATTGCGTTCAGCCATGGCCCCTCCATCGTCGGATTCGGAAGCGATCATTCAGGTATGCTTACCGTGCCATTCCAACTGTAGCTCTCACCGGCCTACAGTCTTCCTGCCAACAGTAGGGACTGAATGATTTGCTACCGTATCCGGCTACCTTTTTTTCAGATCGTGTTGGCGGTGCGCCGCAATGCGCAACAGATGGCTAATGTAGGAGAATTGAAAGTGTGGCATATTCGAATATTCTTACTAACTGACCAGCGCAAATGAGACAGTGAGGCTTGGCGAATGGCACAGAGGCAGATAGATCAGCTGCTGTTTGTGGAAATGAGAATGTTGAGATGAATGTGTTTGTGATGAGTCTCACAATGAGTTACAGAGTGAGAAAAGAGGCTATTCGAGCTACCACAAAAAGGTTTATGAAGAGATAAGAGAAAGACGATTGAGATGGTTCGGCAAGATGAAACGGAGGGATACAAAACATGAATGCATGCCAGAGAATGATGAAGTATGCCATCAAGACAAAGTCGCCAATCAAAAAACAAGGATGGATGACAAAGGAAAGGGAAAGATAGATGAGATGGGTAGATAGATAGACCCAATCACATATGAGAAAAAAACTCACCGAAAGACACGCGCTAACCGAGACTTATTGAAGCAGAAGAGAGCTTTTCTGACCCTGTTTAAACGTGAATGAGAAGAAAAAATATCCAAACATCCCCGATCCTTCTAATCATGTACTGGAAATATGCTGTTTAATTTGATTTGAAATCTCATCCTTTCTGTGGAAATTCTTCTATCAACTTCTCTCTTCTCTCACTCAAGTGTCAAATCAACGAATTAATTTGCTACTCGATGTGATGATCACTCCATTCATTGGATTCCCTTTCTTACTCTCATCTACAATTAACTTCTCTCTTCTCTCACTCAAGTGTCGAATCAATGAATGCATTTGCTACTCTGTGTGATGATCACACGATTCATTGGATTCCCTTGCTTACTCTCATCTTCTCAGTCAAGTGCTAGTTTCAATCATTATTGAGGTGTATTTTTATACGGATCTGTACGTATTATAAATAATAATAATTGATCACGGTGAAAAAACTTAGAAAATATTTCAAATACATAATATTAAATATTAAGTCTGACACAGCAGATGGTCTAGGTAAATAGTACAGTAATTTATCGCGGCTCTGTTCACACGTCACTTGGGAATTGCTGTGTTGTTATTGTTGTTGTTGTTTCCGTGTTGTCTTGTTCCCCCCGCCTTCCTCTCATTCCCCTCCTCACTCGCAGGGGAAGAATATAGCTTAAATGAAACTCGTTTCTTGAATTGAAAGAGCGGCATATTCGAATGCGCGGATTGCTAGAGTTTCCCTAAGTTACACCTCCTCGCCTTACTCCACCTCCCCTTTCACTCGCTGGGGCAGTCCGACCCTTCCTCCCTTGCTGGATCACTACGGGCAATAATCGTAGCGTGAAGTGTATTGTACAGGCGCGTTTTCAGTTTGCTAGAGGTGGTAGATTGTTTCTATTCGGCGTCTAAGGTCTTCCTAGGCTCAATATAAGGCCTCCCCGACAAAAGCCTCAACAATCACTTCGATATGTGCTTGGTTTTGTATACATATTCTCATTTTAGACGGAGGATCTCATCAAGGCGAAGCCGAACGAGAACGTGGGGGTGGAGCCGTCGGTGCTCTTCCGCGCCGTCTGCGGCAGCAAGAAGATCAGCACTGTCGTGAGTGGGCTTCACTATTTCGAATAAACTTTAGTTTCAATTGGAGGAATCTGGTAAACTATTGATATAAGGAGGTTGAAAGGGACGTTTCCATAACCATAAACTAGTTTAACAGTTTGAGCAGCTTCAACTTTCGCAAACCAGCGAGATAGTGTGTGAAATCGAGAGGTTTTGCAATAGTTGAAGGAACTTCAACTACTACGATCATAAAATAGTTAAATTGGCCTGAAACGTCAAGTTCGAACAAATTTCATGATGTCATCATCGAACTCTCGCGATATTTCATTACGTTACTTGTCAAGATGCTTGAAAAGCCTTTCCGTTCTAACCCATTCTTGTATCTATTTACTTTGCCCGCATCGAGCGCAGTATTTTTTGGAAATAGACGTAATGAAGCGTCTGTCAACTTAACTACTCCTCGAATTAGAATAAATTTCACGGTTTCGTTGTCGACCACTGGTTATAATGTTCCCCTGATTCAAATAGCGAGGATCTGAGTAGGTTACCGTGGCATTTAATCGTCATTTTATTTGCGAAAAAGTGCACTTACTCAAATTGCAATGAATGTTCGAGTTAATTTTTAATACTCGCGGAAAACAGTGCTTGCAAAGTGTGTCAGGCCAGTAGATGTTAGCAATAGAGAGAGTTATTGGGCGATGGAAACGAGGTTGGTGACGCAAGGTGGAGAGCGAGTAGTCGACGTAAAAGGAGTTAACTAGTTAACCAAGTGACGTTTAATGTTGTCTTTTTTTCTTATTTTGTTTATCGACATTTGGGCGGTGGAAGTCTGCGTTCTAATTAATTATGGCCAAAATAACTATCTGTTTCGGCGATCTAAGTTGACATTTCTTTGAAGACTCAATCGATTACAGTTATCGCCCCTTTTGCGCGCCCTTATCGATATACGAAAGCGTCTTCGTTTCCTTGACAAAATATCGATCTGTATCGGCGATCCAAGCTGCAAGAAAATCGCTGGTGTTTCCGTTGAAAGCGCAATCGAATATCGTCTTCGCCCCTTTTGCTGCTCCTTAATCGATATACGAAAGCGTCGCTGTTTTCTTGCCAAAATAACGATCTGTATCGGCGATCCAAGTTGCAAGAAAATCGCTTGGTGTTTCCGTTGAAAGCGCAATCGAATATCGTCTTCGCCCCTGTTGCCGCTCCCCAATCGATATACGAAAGCGTCGCTGTTTCCTTGCCAAAAATAACGATCTGTATCGGCGATCCAAGTTGCAAGAAAATCGCTGGTGTTTCCGTTGAAAGCGCAATCGAATATCGTCTTCGCCCCTGTTGCCGCTCCCTAATCGATATACGAAAGCGTCGCTGTTTCCTTGCCAAAATAACGATCTGTATCGGCGATCCAAGCTGCAAGAAAATCGCTGGTGTTTCCGTTGAAAGCGCAATGGAATATCGTCTTCGCCCCTTTTGCCGCGCCCTAATCGATATACGAAAGCGTCGCTGTTTTCTTGCCAAAATAACGATCTGTATCGGCGATCCAAGCTGCAAGAAAAGCGTTGACGTCTCCTTTGAAAACGCAATCTATTACAGTAGTCGCTCTTCCTAATCGATAGACGAAAGCGCTGTGGTTTCCCTCAATCGTTGCTAATGTTAAGTTGGGGTCCCGTCAACGTTGACGTCTCCTTTGAAGACGCAATCGATTACAGTAGTTGCCCTCCTAATCGATAAACGAAAACGCTGCGGTTCCCCCTCATTCGTAACCAAGTTGTGGAACCGTCAACGTTGACGTCTCCTTTGAAGACGCAATCGATTACAGTAGTTGCCCGCCTAATCGATAAACGAAAACGCTGCGGTTCCCCCTCATTCGTAACCAAGTTGTGGAACCGTCAACGTTGACGTCTCCTTTGAAGACGCAATCGATTACAGTAGTTGCCCTCCTAATCGATAAACGAAAACGCTGCGGTTCCCCCTCATTCGTAACCAAGTTGTGGACCGTCAACGTTGACGTCTCCTTTGAAGACGCAATCGATTACAGTAGTTGCCCTCCTAA
>LS502745.1:1344986-1355322 GCA_900490845.1 Pristionchus japonicus | reverse complement strand
GTCTCTAGCTTCTCTGCGCTCTCCTCTCGCCTCCCTCTCGCCCTCTCCCCTCGGATTGCGTCAGTCTTGCTCGCGCCGGAGCTAGGGTTAGGTGACCCCCTTAGTAGCTCCCGTTATTTAGTAGTTTTCCCCTCTCCCCTTTGTGGATAAACTGTGTACCACAACTACTACGTGTTGGGCACAAGGCAGGGACATAACACGAACAAAGCGGAACTTCTGAACGTAATTTACACAAAAGTACTAATCTAATTAAAATTTTAAAATAGATGGATGATGTCGCGTGGGCTCAGAACTTTACCTCAAACTTCCTGGTAATTGGCGAGCGAGTGGGAGAGATCGGACCTTTCACTAACGGTTTATTCGAAACAGTTCAGCATTCAAATCGTTAATCTAGAACTGAATCTACTTCTTGCTTCTATTATTGTCAACTTTTCATTCTATAAATTCATTACCGGCCATGCAATCTACAGGATCAGGATACATACAGTAAAACTGTTTACTATTTTTCACATTTCTTCTTGATTGTCGTTCCGAGTGGTTTTAGCGGAGATGAAAAAGGAAACGAGGATGTTTGTGCATTATCAGAACCACTGCATCTCCTCAACTAATGAAGTCCAGCTACGACTTGTTTATTCACTGGTCATTCAGGTTTGATGGACTGTTCGACTCCAGAAATAACTAGCATTTCACATTTTTTTTTTCAATATTTGAAAAATATCGCTTTTTTCTGCTTCAGGCCTTCGCCTCCTGCTTCTTCTTCGTCTCTCCCCTCGTGCTGATGTGTTGCGGTCTGATCGCGGATCGGACCGACTGGGCTTGGCCAGCCACGATGGCAGCGCCGCTACGGCTGATATTCCTGGTGAGACCGCTGATCTGTTCAGTGGATCATTTAGAATTCACTGCGTAGGCTAGAATAAGGATTTACGATTGTTTGAGAGACGTATGGATTAATAAGCTTTACGACTAGCGAATCATGTTTTAGTTGCTCTACTCCCTATCACCCCTGACCAACTCACTCATATTTCTGTCGAGGGATCCCTGGTGCAGGAAGGTGGGTTACTGTTATGTGATTATTCTGATCTAAGGAAGTATACTGTTCTATTATTGCGAATTCAGATGCTTCGACGTCGCAAAGTGTCCAACTTTTCCCTGCCGAGAAGCGAGTTGGAATTCATGGCGAACGCTTCCTCAGTCAAGCGAGGATCACTGCCATGATTGGAACATTGGAACTTGAATGAACAGCGATAAAATGTTTATACTGTGTTTCAACTCCTTTATTCCCAATGCGTATCGCAACCGCATTTGCTCGTCTTTCCCTTACCATTCGATAACTCGTGGACAAAGGAAGAGGGAGATAGAATGAAGCAATTTATTTTTACTTTGGAGAGAGGTGGAGAGAGCGCCCGGGCTCTCTCTCCACCTTTCTTAAAAAACTTGACAGGCTTATTTTCGCCTGTCAAGTTCTTCACTCCTTACTGACTAACGCCTTACCGTAATTGATGATGCGCATGTTCACAAAACTCTCATCTCACCACTTCGTACACTCTCTGCGCAGAGTATCACGTTTGGAATGGATGGAGCGCGGCATATACACTCGCGCGCGTTTCTGCAAATATTTTTAACATTTATTGTATTTTCTATATTTTAGATTTCTTTTAAAATATTTTAATAATCGTCAATTGAAGATGTCTACTCCCTCTCAACCGTGATGCCTATACCATCACTTATCCGCAATAAGAACATTCCACTTCAAGTAATTATTTTCTCCGAAAGCTTTGTCTTTATCATAATTTGGGAACGTTCATTAACATAGGAACGGGCTCCTACCACGAGAAGAGGCCATTTTCTTTCAACGACAAACGAGAAAACGACAGAGATCAGATGAAAATCGGAGAAACCGAATGGAATATGTCCAACGTGCGATGAGAAGGATGTGCTAAGAATTAGATGAGTACGGGGCTCTTGACAATAGATGACATATCTTCTATCTGAAGTATCTTAACATTGTGAAAGAATTATCACCCATATTGTGCGATAAAAGTTTGAGTGGAAGAAGTGTGAAGATCTGGCTGTGTTGATGTTTGCCAAACTTCTGTTTATTCATCTTCGTCTCAATTCTACTTTCTTTGTACTGAACTAAAGTCCATCGTCTCCTCGATATCCATACCGCGTACATGCATGCGCTGACTTATTGTCAAAAGAGTCTGAGAGTAAAGAAAGAAAAAGTTGAGGGAAACTGACCATCACTACCACATCCACACGTGGCACTTCCTCCCCTTTTCCTCGGGGTGGACAAAGGAACATTAGCCAAGGGGAGGTAAAGGGTCGCGCGCCAATGACTTGTCTTCTCCTCAGGTTCAACGTGTCAGAGATACTCTCTCAATTTTCTTACTGACAGCCTACCGTAAGAACTGATGTGCAGGTTCACAATCGTTTGGAATGGACAGAGTCTCGCCGATTTTCGCGCTCTTTCTACGCCGAATCTGCTTCAATTTTCGCGTCTGTATTCGAATTATTATTTTTTATTGTTTCGTTTGCGCACAATTATTAAACCAAGTATTACAGGTGTCTACATATTCTCATTCGTGATGCCTACACCGTCACTCAACTGCACTGACAAATGTGAGCACTTGGAATCTCTTTTGCGGACATTCCCATTTCGCTTCTTTTGCTTCACTAAGCTACAAAAAGTTTCGTGTTCAGGAAACCTTCGAGACTTCACAATGATCAACTAACACGTCAACGATAACGAAATCAGGTACTACCAAGGAGTTTCGGAAAAGAGACATCGTAGAAGGCGAAGAGCTCGATTTCATCGATGTTCCGAGTTTCTGTGAGGCGTGTAATAACCCGTTCATTGTGTGCGATCGCATTGCATCTGAGAAGAACAGTACGATGATTTTCTTGCTCGAAATTTGTTGTATGAAGTTTTCACTATCGAATGTTGTGATTGTTTCAACCGCCGTAATAAACATGTGTTATTACGTTCTTATCGTTCATTCTTTGCAACATAATAGCCCGGTGCCTTTTTTTATCCCTTTCTCTGTCTAAAACTCGTCGGACAAAACACCTTCCCGCGTCTAAATGCATGGTTCTGCAATATAAATCTAAACTTTGAGCTTCCGAATCAATACAATCAGCATTCGGTGGCTCCTCAATCTCGCTCAGTAGAGAACATAATCAGTCGCACTTCATTCCACAAATTTGTCACTCTACAGTCTATCTCCTGGCACCTTACCGTAATCGCTGATGTGCATGTTTCCTTTAAAAAAGACGCTAAAATGGATAGAGTCACGCCAATTTCCCTGGCGCTATTCACTATTTCCGCGGCTTTTATTCGTATTTTGCTTGCGAATTAAAATAAAGCATTCATGTTTTCAAACAATTGAACCATTACAGATGTCTACACCATCTCAATCGAAACGCCTACATCATCACTCATCCGTACCAACAAAACGTAAGAACTATTGAAATTCAGGCTAATCAGGAACAACGAATTTAGCTAGCAGTATTATCGCATGATACAAACATTCCATAAATTGTGCTATTTTTTTAGACAAAGAAGCGACATTTTTCTGCACTCCTTCCTCATACCCATTCACATGGAAGGACACTGGGCTCGGGTAGTCGTCAATCCGAGACAGAAGATGATTGATTATTTCGAGTTCATGAAATGCAACGACATCGAGGACTGGACTAAGCAGAACTGTGAATCATCTCAATAGACCATCACACCGTTTCCATCGATGTCTCGCGATTCTCTGCGAGAACTGTCGTCACCCATTCATTGTGCGCGATCACATTGCATCTGAGAAAGCAAGTGGAAAGATGATATTGTCTGAAATGTATTGTATGAAACTTCACTATCGACTCTTGTTGTTTGAATAGCTGATGACGATAAACAGATGTTGTTTCGCTATTTTCGTGCATACTTTATATAACCAGGAAAATATTAACAATGGAGATGTGGCTGTCTCATGCTCTATTGAAAACTTTCGCAGTAGTGGCTGCATTGATCATTCCGGGCTGTCACTCGTTTGCGAACATTCCTTTTACTCTCCTCGGCAACTCTCATCTCTGACAACTTCTCCTGTCGACGGGAATCACAACTTTATAAACCACTCTATTCTCGCTATTGATACTGTACTCAGCCAACTAGTCACTTTGAATTATGAAAGGTTATTACGTCTTAAGAAAAAATAATTGAGTCAAATGATACAATGGCTATACAAGGACTAATACGGGAAGGAAGGTGGGTTAATCTTATTGCTCTCTTGGTTTGCTTCAATGCTTCTCAGCGAGATGCTTATTCAGCCATCTCCGAGTCTTGTACGTCTTCTCGCATTGATTGCATTTAAGAAGATCATTCGAGGGAGGAGGAGCTAGAATGAGAATATTGATTAGACTGTTGACTGAGATGAATGTTGGAGCGTACTTTCTCAAGAGGCAAGCGAATAAATATCGGTAATTGAATAAGTAATTGACTAACCGATTGCGAGTCTGGCTGTCTTGGGAGGATTGGCAACAATGTAATCTTCAGCAGATGAGATAGCTTTTCTGGAAAGTGAATGTTGAAGTTTGAAATAAGTTTAAAATAGTCGAATGTACAAACCTCTTTCTGGTGTTCTGCTCAGTTCGGCTCTTCACGGTATCAGCAACTGAAAGGTTGGAGACAGGGCCCTCAACTGAAAATGATCAAATTACGAATTGTATTTCTCACCAGAACTTCAAATAAAGGCAAATAATCCTCACTAGCATGCAGTTTTCGATGCTCCTCAAGTTCGTTCTGATTTCTGCAAATTTCCTTACAATCTCCATCTCCACATCTCAAGAATCGAAGCTTGGGAACCGAAGTCTGAAAAGGATAATAGGAATAATAAAATAAAATTTATCGAGCCTTTCAATAACTTACGTTTTCCTTGATAATTCTCTCCAGTGTATACGTCTTCTTTCCGGACTTGCGTTTGGGCTGAGTCGGTTGAGAGTTGAGAGAGTTGTGAGAGGGCTGCTCTTCTTTAACCGTCTTCATCTGAAACAAAACATTCAAAATAACGATAAAGTAATTACTCTATGATTCTCTGGCATTATGTTTTAGAAGCCAAAATGAAGGCAAATTGAACGTACCTCAATGCTAGGTTGATCCTTTCTGGCTTTATTGGCGAGTTCAGTCAATGTCAGAGCAAGGGCCTCGCAGAATGCATAACCGGCATTTCTCAACGGGTGTCTGAAAGAAAACGTTTATCATGAAACATTTGTGATAAAGCAAATCACCACGAGCTAAAAGAACTTTTATATCTCAAACTCTCACCTCTCATTCTTTATTCTTTATTCTTTATTCACCAACTCTTTAGGATACAGGAATGACATGTAGGGACAACAGGTGGTATTTTGGGCTCGGGCGAGCTTTTGGATGGATTTGTGTGGCAGTTTCGTGTTACAATTTCACGTGTGAGGTGGTTATTACAGAAGAGGGGGTGATTCGAATGATTTTACGATATGGAATACGGGGCATGGTTACTACTGGGTTGGGGAGGGCGTTCCAGAGCGTTAGCGAGCGTGAGGCACAAGATGAAATAGAGACTGGCAAAGAACTTTTATATCTCAAACTCTCACCTCTCATCTCGAGCCTTGTCCTCTCTAACAGTTTTCGTGAACGAACGAGCAGCTTTTCCGAAGTCCTAAAAAAAACAGATAATCTAGTTGAAACGAACTCAAGTTTGTACCTTAGAATCGGCTCCATTCTCGGAAAGATCCTTCATCAGTCCAATTCCCTTGAGGAATGAACTTCCGAGATGATCAATCGATGCAAACTCAGCGATTTCTTCTTCGATATCCATGAGTTTGAAGAGGGGATAAGACTCGTAAGCAGATGACATCGCTTGAGTTTGAATCTGGAATAACATTAAGATTGGACAGAATCTGCTGAATCTGGAATTTTGAATCTGGAATAACATTAAGATTGGACAGAATCTGGACTGAATCTGAAAAAAAAACAGAATCAACAAGTTGCATGAAATGGAATAGGTGGAAGGAATGAAACAGTATTGACTGAATAGTAAAACAAAGGATCAATGGTAGGAGAAGAGAAATGGAAAAACGGAATAAAAATTCGGAAGAGGAGAAGGATATTGAGAAGTGGGCAGAGCAGATCAAATGGAAAGGAGAGAAGACTGGACATGGGATGAACTGAAGATGGGGATTGCCATATATACCCTGAAGTTTAGGAGCTTCCGATCTGTCTAGCCACTCTCCCTTCACTAGGTAGCGTCCGATCTATCCTTATGACTGTCTACAAGGAATGGGCCGCACCCAGAGGGTACGAACACCACTCACTTTACTGCCAGAAGATTACGAGATCAAGCGGGGCCATAAAAGTTTCCGATTGGCGAGACAGGTCGGAAGCTCCGAAACTTCAGGGTATACTAGGAGCATGTCTATCTTCAGTTCATCTCATTCCCAGTCTTCTCTCTCTCTCTCTTTCAAACATTATCTGCCCCATCCTCCTTCATATCCTGACCAATTAGTTCGAAGTTCTCATGCTTGCTAGCTGTCTTCTTTATTGGTCTTCCGTGCTTACCTGTCTCTCCTCCTAACATTGATTCATCGTTCCATTGTTCAATCAACATTGCATCATTCGCTATACTTCTTCCTCTCGATACAACTTGTTGGATCCATCAATTCCTCATTCCTTTTCAGCATCTACCTCAAGTGATGTCTTCTTCCTCCGAGTCTTCTCCGCTCTTCAAACTTATGGATATTGAAGAAGAAATCGCTGAGTTTGCATCGATTGATCATCTCGGAAGTTCATTCCTCAAAGGAATTGGATTGATGAAGGATCTTTCCGAGAATGGAGCCAATTCTAAGGTAAGGCTCTTAGTTCGGTTCAAACAAAAGAACTTTGATCCTTTAGGATTTCGGAAAAGCTGCTCGTTCGTTCGCCAAAACTGTTAGAGAGGACAAGGCTCGAGATGAGAGGTGAGAGTTTGAGATGCAAGTGATCATTTGCACATTCTCTAATGTTTGATGATTGAATTATTATGCGATTTCAGAGACCCGTTGAGAGATGCCGGCTACGCTTTCTGCGAGGCTCTCGCTCTGACATTGACTGAACTCGCTAATAAAGCCAGAAAGGATCAATCCAACAACGAGGTATGGTCTATTTGCCTTCATTTTGGCTTCTAAAACATAATGAAAGAAAATCATAGAGTCACCTTGTCGTTTTTTTGAATGTTTTGTTTCAGATGAAGATGGTTAAAGAAGAGCAGCCTTCGCATCCCAACTCTCAACCGACCCAGCCCAAACGCAAATCCGGAAAGAAAGTGTTTACGTTAGAGAGAATAATCAAGGAAAACGTAAGTTACTAAAAGACTCGACAAAATTATATTTTATCAATCCAATTTTTTTTCAGACTTCGGTTCCCAAGCTTCGATTCTTAAGATGTGGAGATGGAGATTGTAGGGAAATCTGCAGAAATCAGAACGAACTTGAGGAGCATCGAAAACTGCATTCAAGTGAGGATTATTTTCCATTTTACTGAATTCTGTATGTTGAAAACAGTTCATAATTCGATGATTTTCAGTCGAGGGACCCAACTCAAACCTCTCAGTTTCCGATACCGTGAAAAGCCGAACTGAGCAGAACACCAGAAAGAGGTTTGTACACTCGACTATTTTAAACTTATTTCAAACTTCAACATTCACTTTCCAGAAAAGCTATCTCATCTGCTGAAGATGACATTGTTGCCAATCGTCCCAAGACAGCCAGACTCGCAATCGGTTTGTCAATTGCATTTTCTATTTCTGGCATTGGTTCGCTTGCCTCTTGTGAAAGGCTCCAACATTCATTTCAGTCAGCTGTCTAATCAATATTCTCATTCTAGCTCCTCCTCCCTCGAATGATCTTCTTAAATGCAATCAATGCGAGAAGACGTACAAGACTCGGAGATGGCTGAATAAGCATCTCGCTGAGAAGCATTGAAGCAAATGACGGAACGAAACAACTCTCTTCATATATTCTTAATTTATTGTTCACTGTGCCATTGTTTCGGTTATTATTGTACTTGCATAACAATAAGTAAATTGATGAATTCAAGCAGGCTTATTTGTGCACCTTTCAATCGTTATTACACTAAATCAACCACCCCTGCTCCTATCATTCACGGGGACAGCGTTGGTTATTGGAGTGTTGGTTGAATCTTTGTGACCGTTTGGTATCTCGCCTTGATTACAGCGATAATTCAACCTACTGCGATATTTGTCTGTGAAACGGCTCAAAAAGACAAAATGGAGAGTTAGGATGAAAGGACATTTGGCTGATGACCCAAACGCAGCTTGGCGCGCGCCGTATTTGTTGATGCTGTTTCAAAAGGCCAAAAAGGTTTTTTTTCGAGGGTGCCATCCTTGTGGGGCTTAAAGGCCGGGCCTTTAGTGTTGTTCCAATTTTGGTATATGTTCATTTGGAATGAACGAGGGTGGACTGTTGACTCCTGCTTATATAAGGGAGCCAGAGGGTGCGCTCTAGCAGCGCCGGGTAAGAGAATTTGGAGAGGCTGACCCTCTGGTGGGAGAGAGAGGTAACGAGCAATAATTAAAATTTCGAAATAGCGGTTTTCGGTCGGGAATCGCTCAAAACCGAAAAACGCCTCGCGTTTTTACGCACCTATGCGTTTCCGCCTTACGACGACGCATCCATTGGTCACCGGTAGAACTCTGTACGACCACTTTGAGCAAACGACCGAAAACGTGAAGTCGAGTCAGAAATATTTTTTTTGCCCATTCGGGCTCGCATACGGCACCCATATTTTAGGGGCCGTAGCGGGCAACCGGGAAAAGCACAAAATGAGCACAACTTTTCGGGCATTGCGACGCCCTCAGGTGGGAGAGATCAAATCTCCCGAGCAACCGTGGTCAGGATTCTTGCCGAATCCTATCCGATTTTTCGAAAGAAGAAGATTCAGTGCGTGCTAGACACACCGAGTAGTACTTTCACTAATCCCCCAGCTACTACCCGGAGTGTCTACAACGCACCCAGTGGGTAAGTGAATTTGGCTCGTACCGTTCGTTGGATTAATATCCCAAGTTTGAGGTTATTACTTGAACAAGGCTCATGGAAACGTGTGGCTTTGCCAACTCAATTTTGGAACGGTGCTGCCCAGGCGGTGCCAATAAGACTGACTAGCTAACTTCGCTTGCGCCCGCAGCTTTGTCGAAAATGAAAATATCTCGGTTTTTCTCTTTCTATAAGAAGACGATAAATTTGACACGAATTCTCCTAGACAGTGCAAGTTTGTAGGTCGATATTTTTACAGTTGCTCGATTGACATTCAGAGCAGAGCAAAAAAAGCGTGTAACTACACCTCCAATACGTTCGTAGGTGGAAAGGGCAAAAATTTGGAACGCTTCACGAATTTGCGTGTCATCCTTGCGCAGGGGCCATGCTAATCTTCTCTGTATTGTTCCAATTTTAGTATATGTTCATTTGGAATGAACGAGAGTGGACTGTTGACCCCTGCTTATATAAGGGAGCCAGAGGGTGCACTCTAGCAGCGCCGGGTAAGAGAATTTTCTAGAGGCTGACCCTCTGGTGGGAGAGAGAGGTAATGAGCAATAATTAAAATTTCGAAATAGCGGTTTTCGGAGGAGAATCGCTCAAAACCGAAAAACACCGCGCGTTTTCAAGCACCTAAGCGTGTCCGCCTTACGACGACGCATCCATTGGTAACCGGTAGAACTCTGTACGACCACTTTGAGCAAAGTTACGACCGAAAACGTGAGCACGAGTCAGAAATATTTTTTTTGCCCATTCGGGCTCGCATACGGCACCCATATTTTAGGGGCCGTAGCGGGCAACTGGGAAAAGCACAAAATGAGCACAACTTTTTCGGGCATTGCGACGCCCTCAGGTGGGAGAGATCAAATCTCCCGAGCAACCGTGGTCAGGATTCTTGCCGAATCCTATCCGATTTTTCGAAAGAAGAAGATTCAGTGCGTGCTAGACACACCGAGTAGTACTTTCACTAATCCCCCAGCTACTACCCGGAGTGTCTACAACGCACCCAGTGGGTAAGTGAATTTGGCTCGTACCGTTCGTTGGATTAATATCCCAAGTTTGAGGTTATTACTTGAACAAGGCTCATGAAAACGTGTGGCTTTGCCAACTCAATTTTGGAACGGTGCTGCCCAGGCGGTGCCAATAAGACTGACTAGCTAACTTCGCTTGCGACCGCAGCTTTGTCGAAAATGAAAATATCTCGGTTTTTCTCTTTCTATCCGAAGACGATACATTTGACACGAATTCTCCTAGACAGTGCAAGTTTGTAGGTCGATATTTTTACAGT
>LS502745.1:1317623-1342481 GCA_900490845.1 Pristionchus japonicus | reverse complement strand
TTTTCGGTCGAGAATCGCTCAAAACCGAAAAACGCCGCGCGTTTTCAAGCACCTATGCGTGTCCGCCTTACGACGACGCATCCATTGGTAACCGGTAGAACTCTGTACGACCACTTTGAGCAAAGTTACGACCGAAAACGTGAACTCGAGTCAGAAATATTTTTTTGCCCATTCGGGCTCGCATACGGCACCCATATTTCAGGGGCCGTAGCGGGCAACTGGGAAAAGCACAAAATGAGCACAACTTTTTCGGGCATTACGACGCCCTCAGGTGGGAGAGATCAAATCTCCCGAGCAACCGTGGTCAGGATTCTTGCCGAATCCTATCCGATTTTTCGAAAGAAGAAGATTCTGTGCGTGCTAGACACACCGAGTAGTACATTCACTAATCCCCCAGCTACTACCCGGAGTGTCTACAACGCACCCAGTGGGTAAGTGAATTTGGCTCGTACCGTTCGTTGGATTAATATCCCAAGTTTGAGGTTATTACTTGAACAAGGCTCATGGAAACGTGTGGCTTTGCCAACTCAATTTTGGAACGGTGCTGCCCAGGCGGTGCCAATAAGTTTGTGATTTCCGATTCGATAATCACTCCACTTACCAAACGTTACTTTTTTTTCCAATTTCGATAAGAATACGAAGTAATCCTTGTGAATTATATTAATTTTATTTGAATTTTCGGTTCTTTATTTGTCCGTGTAATGCCAATTTTCAGCCGTCTCGACACATTATCGACGGACTAAAGAATAATTGATTAGTAGACAGGCAGGGTAAAGTAAAGCTGCTCTCAACCATATCTCGAATGCGTTGGTCGAAAAGGAATTCGAGAAATGAATTCGAGAAATTTGGAGGAACATGAACGATTGACAATCAGATTTTAGCCTCTACGTACGTTGAAGCAATATGAGTTGTGATATATGAGCCGTGTGCACCCGGCGTAACTCCCCCAGGCAACCCCGGGAAGAGTGAACCAAAAATGGTTTCAGCCTTGCGAGCTTGGAATAACCGACCAGGTCGATCACACCACCTTACTGGAAGGCTGCCGAGTGCACTCGTCAGTTCATGGAGTGGAGTGGGAGTTTGAGAGAATATATGGGTAAGGAGCTTCCTAGGCACGCCGGGGTGTAGAATGGACTTCTAAAAACAGCTGGCAAAAATGTGGCCACCAAGTGGTCCTCGATCCAAGTGCTAGCTGGGCCCACCGTTGCCTAACTTGACAGATCGGACGGGATATCGTGTTCGCAACGGGGTATGGTCGTAAGCGAGAGATAAGGTGTTCCAATTTGCATAAAAACGGTTTCAAGGCGTGCACATCCTGATTCATCCAGGTTCCTAATTAATCCTGCTTTTATAATTTATACTATTTTCATATTCATTTTAGATCTCTCTGAATTTCGCAAAGATTCTAGGCAATTACTGAAAAATAAACTCTATGAATTTCTCAAATATTTGAATAGTTTCATGAACAAACAATACGCAACAGAGCTTTGACGGGTAAGCTGAGTCTGTGAGTCGCGTTTGGAGATTTCTTAATTATAACAATTCTGAGCCTAAATTTAGCTTTTAAACTTGAATTCCCACAGATGCGAGTAACTGTCAGTGTTTTCTTGCTCTATCTACGAATGTTCTCATTCATGCATCTCAACAACGATTACATTTATCAATTACAACATGGCAATACAACTATTATGGTTTTCCCCGTTTGAAAACTCATTGAAAATTGTTTTCACGTAAGTATCATGTCCTTCTTCTCAGAGTGCAACGCACCTGTTCGCCCATTCCTCTGTTGAGGGGTAGGCTCTTCTCCATTGTTCTCTATCTTCTTCCCCCTGCCCAGTCAGAGATTGAGCGGAGTGGAGAGTGTTTTTTTTTGCACTCTTCGCCGCGTGTTTCATTGAATTTGCAGAGGCCATTCCTCCCTTCCTTCCCTCTTTCTTTTCCTCTTGCGAGTCAGTTTTATCCCTCTTTCCAGTCTCTTCCCTCGATATTGACCACCCCTCTGTGCTTCTTTTTTTTTCTACACTCGCTTTTTCTCATCTCTCTTCTCCATTCCTTGTCTGTGTTCGACAGTTTTTACTTGCATTTGACAACATCTGCAAATCATCTAAGCAATACTCGTTGAAGATGCCTACTTCATCTCTCTCGTCACGCCTACATCGCCACTCATCTCATCACAACTTACTGAAGCGAAAGGTGAGCGCAATTCCAAAAATCATTTATTTCAAATGGGGCTCTCAGCGGAACCTCTGTCAGTACTCTCCGGTTGCGATAGATGGATCTTACGGTCAATCTACACAATATTCTCTCCTCCATCTGCCAATGAAGAACAAAGTTTTGGAAAATATTCGAAGACCGTGAGTCACCCCTCGAAATACTACTTTCGATTTGAACAGTTCTTAGCCTAATTACCTTCCGATCTTGCCTAACTCCCCTCCATTACAGTTTCCTGCACCGCACCGGTACTCGATGCCCGGTCTGAAGGGAATTCTGTAGACTCCGTATACGCAATCGATGACTTAGTTGAAGATGAAGTGATTGCCATGATAAATTATGTGTTTCAAGTTTGCGAGACTTCCTTTACATAGCATTGCACAGTGACAATTAACTGCCAGTGTTTTCTTGCTTCATGTGCGAATGATCTGATGCATGCATCGAAATTATGATGACGTTAATCTCTAGCTTTTGTCGAGACAAAAATTATAGCTTTTCCCACATGAATCCTCGCTGGGATTGTCTCCACATGAGTTGACTGTCCTTCTTCTCAGAGTGAAACGAACATTCTTCTCTAGAGGAGGAGTAGGCTCTTCTCCAATGGTCTCTATCTAATTTCCCACTGTCCAGTCAGAGATTGAGCGAAGTGGTGAGGTTTTTGCACTCTTCTGCTCGTGTTTTATTGCATTTACAGGGAGGCCATACCTCCCTTCCTTCCCTCTCTCTCTCTCTTCCACTTTTCCGAGTCAGTTTCTATCGCTCTTTCTCTGTTTCCGTCCCCTCCTCCACTGCAATATATGAGGCCGTTTTCGTAAGGTTCAACAAACTTCAACGGTGGTC
Source organism: Pristionchus japonicus (assembly GCA_900490845.1). Lineage (NCBI taxonomy): Eukaryota > Metazoa > Nematoda > Chromadorea > Rhabditida > Neodiplogasteridae > Pristionchus > Pristionchus japonicus. The sequence goes on along the minus strand of LS502745.1, from coordinate 1,339,430 downwards.
TGGAACAGGCCAAAATCTGAAATGCCCCAAAAGTTGGCTCCAGGAGTTATTTTAGACCCTCTACGCGAAAAACCAAGCCATTTTGTCATATGTCCCCTTTTCGCTCCGGGGGCTCACCCCCCTCATTTTGGCCGTATCTTGTTTTTGCCCGTTTTTTCGCCGAAAAAAGGTCAAAATGGCACGAAATCTGGGGTCCTATGACAGAATTTCGAGCTCTCTCGATTGAAAAAAAATTTGTCGGTTTTCGAAAATTTTGAATGCACGGAAAGTAAGATTTTTGACAGAGTGCTCATGCCCACCCAAAATTTTTGTGGTAGGTAGAGGACGTTCTCCTGATATTTTTTTTGTATTAAAACATGAGTATCGTCCATGCAAGAAGAAAGTTACATCGATTTATGTGATTTATGGAAAAATGAAACTTTCGCAATACCCTCGCTATGGTGCTCATTTTGTAGAGCATGTTGAGCTGATCAACTTTTGTTCACACCATATGCCCAAAAAACCTCTCCATGAAAAGTTACAGGTGCTGAAACGGGTGCTGGAAATGAAAGAGAATGAATACCGAGAATATAAGGCGACCGAAACTAATATTGGGTGATGGTGGGGTGAGTTTTACAAAAACTCATGTTGCAGCGACGCATTCGCAACGCATTTTAGCAAATTTCAAAATACATAACTTTTTCTGGACATTTCTATTGATTTTTGACGAATTTACTATATTCGACGATTTTGCGTATTTGTTGGTACAATGTGGTATTTTGAACGGTTCTTTTTTTTCAACCTTTATTTTTCTCATTGTTCTGTCTTCGCGAATCATAGCTCGTATGTATTTATTTTATTTTTATCGCGATGTTTTCATGAAATAATGTGCTTCATTTCTTCTTTAGCTCAGATGGTGTGAGACCTTAGTCCTCGAAACGCATTTTGAGAGTCTGAAATTGCGTTGTTCCCCTCATTCCACTCCCTCTCTTCTCACCGGGGTGGTCGTCTTTCCTCCTCGCAACGCATTTTGAGAGTCTGAAATTGCGTTGTTCCCCTCATTCCACTCCCTCTCTTCTCACCGGGGTGGTCGTCTTTCCTCCTCGCAACGCATTTTGAGAGTCTGAAATTGCGTTGTTCCCCTCATTCCACGCTCCCTCCTCTCACCGGGGTGGTCGTCTTCCCTCCTCGCAACGCATTTTGTGAGTGTGAAATTGCATTGTTCCACTCATTTCACTCTCCCTCCTCTCACCGAATGGGTTGTCTCCCCTCCTCGCAACGCATTTTGAGAGTCTGAAATTGCGTTGTTCCCCTCATTCCACGCTCCCTCCTCTCACCGAATGGGTTGTCTCCCCTCCTCGCAACGCATTTTGAGAGTCTGAAATTGCGTTGTTCCCCTCATTCCACGCTCCCTCCTCTCACCGAATGGGTCGTCTCCCCTCCTCGCAACGCATTTTGAGAGTCTGAAATTGCGTTGTTCCCCTCATTCCACTCTCACTCCTCTCACCGGAGTGGTCGATTCTCGATCCTTCTCTCCTCTCCTCAATCAATGACACAGAAGAGCATCCAAAGTCTGGAAGCTGTCAATGACATGAACCTTTACTCCATCCAAGCTGCGTGAACAGGTGAGCGATGTCATTTGAACGGCGACCCTTGAATGATATTTGGGCATTTCAAGTGTACGAATTCGATTGACAGACGTGAAAGATAGGTTATTGACGTTTCAAACAGGCAATATTCAAAATAGCTTTAGACGGCCGAATAACTTTAAAGAAGGAACCAACCATTCTCCACGAGAGACAAGGGCGAAAATGAGACGAATAGTCAATTAAAATTGTTCACATTTTCATTTTCTCTCATTTCACCTCCCTTCGCTCATTGAAATCGGTCGCCAGCAAGATTCTGCGCGTGGGTTTAGATCATTGTAGTGTACTATGAAGAATATCGTATTACAATTGAGCAATAAACCTTTTTTTCTGACTACTGCCTGTTTGAAACGTCAATAACCTATCTTTCACGTCTGTCAATCGAATTCGTACACTTGAAATGCCCAAATATCATTCAAGGGTCGCCGTTCAAATGACATCGCTCACCTGTTCACGCAGCTTGGATGGAGTAAAGGTTCGTGTCATTGACTGCTTTCAGACTCTGGATGCTCTTCTGCGTCATTGATTGAGGAGAGGAGAGAAGGATTGAGAATCGACCACTCCGGTGAGAGGAGGGAGAGTGGAATGAGGGGAACAACGCAATTTCAGACTCTCAAAATGCGTAGTGAGGAGGGAAGACGACCACCCCGGTGAGAAGAGAGGGAGTGAAATGAGTGGAACAACGCAATTTCAGACTCTCAAAATGCGTTGCGAGGACTAAGGTCTCTCATAATCTGAGCTAAAGAAGAAATGAAGTACAATATTCCATGAAAACATCGCGATAAAAATAAAATAAATACATACGAGCTATGATTCGCGAAAACAGAACAATGAAAAAATAAAGGTTGAAAAATCAGAACAGTTTCGGAAAAGTACAACACAAAAAGTTATAAAATCGATGAAATATATTTTTGTTGAAACCCGTGTTTTCACTTTCTCGGGGACTTGAGTTGTGCTCAAACTCACCCCACCATCACCCAATATTAGTTTCGGTCGCCTTATATGGCAACTTTGATCGGCTGTAACTTTTCAAGGAGAGGTTTTTTGGGCATATGGTGTGAACAAAAGTTGATCAGCTCAACATGCTCTACAAAATGAGCACCATAGCGAGGGTATTGCGAAAGTTTCATTTTTCCATAAATCACATAAATCGATGTAACTTTCTTCTTGCATGGACGATACCCATGTTTTAATACAAAAAAATTATCAGGAGAACGTCCTCTACCTACCACAAAAATTTTGGGTGGGCATGAGTACTCTGTCAAAAATCTTACTTTCCGTGCATACAAAATTTTCGAAAACCGACAAAATATTTTTCAATCGAGAGAGCTCGAAATTCTGTCATAAGACCCCAGATTTCGTGCCATTTTGACCATTTTTCGGCGAAAAAAGGGGCAAAAACAAGTTACGGCCAAAATGAGGGGGGTGAGCCCCCGGAGCGAAAAGGGGACATATGACAAAATGGCTTGGTTTTTCGCGTAGAGGATCTAAAATAACTCCTGGAGCCAACTTTTGGGGCATTTCAGATTTTGGCCTGTTCCAGACACTTGTTGAACCTTACGAAAACGGCCTCATATCACTCGTCTCTCTGCTCTTTACTTCTGTTCCACTCTTTCTTTTCATTCCATCCTCTTGTCCCGTTGGCTGCCTAGTGTTATTCTGCATAGTTCACTTCGCATCCATCGTTTTGCCTGATTTGAATTGCATTCGAGCGCATCTCTTTACGAACTTACTAAATATTTATAGATGTCTACATCATCCCAACAATGACGCCTACACCGTCACTTCACTTCTAATGCAAAGTGAGGCTCACATCTTTTTCCGCGCAAAAAATCCGTCGCAATTCCACAATTTTTTTACAACCAATTAGATGAATGCAATGATAGTTTTCAGCGAGGCTAGATCACCTGTGGAGGAAGTGGATCTTGCTCTCTATTGAACAGATCGAGTTGGTCAAATAGCCTTTGCAGGCGAAACAATCAAAAGAATTTTTGGAAACTGTGAGTTGTTTTTGGAATTGATATCTGAATAGTCCTCGAAGTTGCCTAACTACTCTTCCGTTTCAGGGTAATGTGCAATCACTCTTTTCCGGGCTCGGATTTAGAGGAAGAATGCATTCATGTGATCGAGTTCTAAATTTATGTTGAAATATGTGCCGTGATAAAGAATTTGTCTACATTTCTACTCATGATATTGAACAAAACATTCATGAGAAGGATTGAGATGAGAGAATACTTCGGCAGATGTACCCATATTAACACATGCTGTCCCTGACTCACCTGGAGGCTAGCAAACTCTCTCTCTCGATTTGCTCATTGCACGAGTGAAGGTCGTTCTAAGCCTTCTTCTCACCTTGAACGATTTTTTCCCTGCTCAAATGGGCACTCACCCTCCGTAGAGGGAAAATGGTGGAGCAGATTCTCGCCCTTTCGCTATTCATTTTCTCTAACCAACCAAGAAGTGGAGAGAGAGTTTTGCACTATTCCCCTCGTGTTTGCCTTCGCAGGGATTCCACTCCCCCCCCCTTTTTCTATCTTTCTCGTTTGCTTTCTATCGAACGACTATAAGCTTATCACTTCCTCTCTCCTCTTCCACTTTGTGTGTCTTATTAGTCCAGATTCCTACTTTGGCGCTCATTTTTTTACGTTCTCCTGTATATTTCCTCACTGGTCTGAATTATAAAAATTGAAGATGCCTACTCCAACTCACTCGTGACGCAACGTCACGGAGTTTCAATTCACGACGAAAAGCGAGTAAACACAAATGTTTATGGCAAACACAATTTTAAAACTTAAATTGCAGGATGTATGTGTAAAAATAGCAAAATTCAAGATGAATTGCCGAAAGGGTTCTGAAGAATACCATTCGGTGAGTATTTTTGACTATTTCAGCAAAGAACGTTTGGAGAACACATTGAAGATCCGTTTTCCACTTTTTGACTTCCTCATCCAAGGGTGCTCACTACTCTCTATTTGACGGAGTAAATCAATTGGAAATTATCATTCACAGGTTAGTCCGACTTGTGCTGTACTCTATGGTCTACAAACACTTTCCTTTCAGAATGGGCCAATCTCGATCTGTATCGTTTCGAGCAGAACTCACCTCTCGACCATTGTACACTGCCTTCTTATCAGACATCCATCAGTTTTCCTCTGATAAAGATGAATGTCTAGTTGTCGGAATCACCACAACAAGAAAGGAACAAAAAAAGAAAAACCTTTGTTCGTTCTTGCAATTAAGTCTGCAACAGGAAGCTATTGCCATTCACTGTTTTATTCTATTGATTCACACGAATGATCTTCTTCTCACCTTAAACGTTTTTTTTTCCTGAATGGAAAGACATTGCTTCCCATTTCTCTATAGAGATGTAGTAGACCGATCTCTATCTAGTTTCCCTAACCGCTCAGTTGCAAAGCTCAGTTTTCCGCTCAGTTGTTACTGTGAGAAGCGGATAGAATCATTTTTTGCACTTTCCCTCATGTTTGCCTGGGATTGGACTACCCCTCGCCCCCCTTCTTTCTCTCGAGCGATCCTTTTCTCTCTGCTCCTCTCTCCCCTCGCTATCTATCGAACGACTATAAACTCATCACTTCCCTACGCACTCACACGTCCTATCGATTCACTCGCTCTCTCTCTCTTTGCATAATTTCCGTCTTTTCCGTTACATTCACAATTTTCACAACATTCGCACATATTTCTCAACTATCTAAAAGCTACTCGTTCAAGATGCCTACTCCATCTCAATCGTGGCGCAACGCCACTGAACTTCAATTCGCAACCAAAAGTGAGTTAATGTTGATAGCAAAACGAGTCTTAAACCACCGTGATCATTTTTGAATTGCAGCAGGAATGATTGTGTCTCTTAATGAGATTGATGCAACGGACAATGACTGCGGCTGCAAACAGGCGGTGAGTCTCGTTCCAGAGCTGGGTAATTATTTTGCCGTCTCTCACTTTTCTATGCACTCTATCTCTTTGTCTGACCGGGGAGAGCATTGCGCAATGAGAGAACATGACAATTTTTCACTGGTTCATTCCCCATTTTCTTTCAATTCCCAAACTTCAGTGGGCTCGCTTAGAACTCATCAACTTGTTCTGGTAGTTGGAATTCGCCGATCACTACAGAACATGTTCTAACAATTCAGGTAAACGTTGATTGTTGTCTTAGGTATTGAGTTTTTTTTCGATAAGATGTTCATCCCCGAGTAACCGAATTCATGGCAAAATATAATTATTCCGACCACGAACTAAATCGTTTTTTTTAAATAATGTAATATATTTTCAGAAAATCGCTCAGTTGAATGTGCCCGTTCTAATCTGCATCATCCCAGACGGAATCTCAACCGAATTTCTACACAGTTATGATATGTTCATCTGGCTACAAACATGGAAAATAGACTTCAACATCTCTTTGTAAAATGTGAATAGCTTCGATAAATGATAATTTATGATTTTGTATCGGTGCAGAAGTCGAAATTATGAAGGCATGTACGAGCGCACTGGGTTACAGTTGTATCATCCGGTTCGTTGCCTAGTCGACTAAGTCATCAGTGAAACAGTGTGTTGAAAAGTATGCGAAGCAAGAGATGTGTGCCTCTTCACACTTACAATCTAGGCCGGTGTGGCAAGAACTTGATATTCACTCTTTTATCGAAACCAGGCAACAAACAGAGTGAGAAACGGCTAATCTTGATCAATCTCCTCGCTCCTCTGCAGCGGGGCGGTCGGTGGCTGAGTTGTAGGGGCAGGAATCTGATAAAATGATAATAAATAACAGTATTTGAACATGAAGTAGCAAATTGTGCTATCACGATGACGCTCACAAGAGGCAAAAACTAGAGAAATTGCTTATACTACTCACCTCTTTCTCCTTCTCCTTGACGAAGAAGGCAAAGTTGCTGGCGATTGCCCAGTACACGAGAGCGGAGAGGGAGAGAATTCGCATCAGGGGGATCAGGTCTTGCGATTCTGCAATGGATTCTGCTGTCACTTCATCTACTTCGTCAACTTTGCATCTTCAACCAGTAGCCTTTGCTATTAGAGTTCAAAATGCTGGCCATCGTCTCTTCATTTCATATGCTCTCTCACCGGCCAGTGATGGCGATTCGAAATCTACTAGTTCCGATTCACTGACCATCCCATCCTCCTCCTCTCGTCACATTCATCGTCCTTCTCCAAGCAGAGAGGAAGTGGGAGGGGGCGATGGTGAAGTGGAGGAGAGAGACGGCCGAGGCTGTGAGGACGACCATGTGGAAGAACGCCTGAGATTTATTGATTGAGAGAGGAAGAATGAGGGAATAGGGAAAGGTGGGGCTGAAAGTGTGGGAGGGATTGACTAAGGGTATCTAGGCTATCTAAAGAGACGGCCGAGGCTGTGAGGATGACCATGTGGAAGAATGCCTGAAGGAAACCTCTCTTACTATTGATCAATACTCCAACAGCTCTGGAATCATAGAAGGTGGGGGTGAACATGTGGGAGGGATAGAATAAGGATGTCTAAGATATTCAAAGATAGAGAGACGGCCGAGGCTGTGAGCACGACCATGTGGAAGAACGCCTGAGATTTATTGATTGGAAGACTGAAGGGGGAGAGGAGGAGGCCGCCTAAACAACGCAAGCGAAAAAAATTCTATGTTTTTTTTTCGCTCAGACTCCGTCAGCTCCAGAACGCGGGGATTATGAAGGTGGGGATTATGAAATGTGAGTGCATGGAATTCCTTGGTTCCGACAACTCGGACTGCATCAAGGAAGATGGAGATTTGACACTCGTATGGATTAATAAAAGTTGAATGGATGAGTTTGTGAGAGATGGTAATGTATTGTGATTCTATGAGTATAGTTATTTGTAATGCGAACGTACACATCATCGACAGTCCTTGGAATTTCGAAATTATACTCAAAGTCTGAAGCATAGCAGATCTGGACACTAAAATGAAGAATGCATTCGCGAATAAAACTCATTCTCGACTAATCTTGGGAAGGTTATTCGCGATTGATTCGATCTAACAACACTACTGGACAGTAACCAACATGCAGTAAGAAGACGATCCGCGAGACGAGTGCATCCGAGAAGAAGGAGCACGGAAGAGTGGCCACGGAGAGGAGGAGAGAGGGCAGGACGAGGGGCCAGTACTGCAAATTTCGAATATCATGGCTGTCTAAACTTATTCAGCACGTATCGCAGCTTTTACCTAAACTCACTAGCACTCACTAACGATAAGTATTATCGATCGAATTCGATGAAAAAGTTATGTAAAACAAGCGTATTCTCGCCAGCTATGCAACGTTCCAAGTAAGATGATCATACTGATCTGATTTGGTTGCAAACCTGATGGGCGATCACCAGCGAGAGTGCATCTCGGACGATGAGCGCGATGCACGCTGCCCTTACTGCCCACTGAAATCAATGAAGTATTTGTTCAAACGCAGACGTTGCCATGACAATAAATAAGAAATCATCAACGGAATAATAACTAACCAAGAAGGAGGCTTCGAGTTGGGGCGGGTCTTCTGGAAAACGAAAAATATATTCTTGATCATTTTTCGCAAAAAAAATAGTGTCAAACAGTCGAAAAATGGTCTGGAAAGAAGCTCACTAGCGAAGTGGAAAGTCCTGATCGGCATGCTGGCAGGGAGCGAATTCTGAAAAGACGTTAATTGTTCATCGGAAATTATTCTAATGTGGGATCGCTCACGTTACGCGATGTGGATTTAACAGTAAAGAGTCAACCAACCGGTCGAGTAGAAGAGAGGAAGGGAGAATGAGTGAGAAGGAGTTTGTAAAGCTATGAGAAATAGTTCATTCCATTCCAGAAATTTTTTATCAATTGAAATAATTTATCGGAAAAATCACGAAAGGTCGAGTATTGTCGATGAGCAAAGTGATTTTGGTGTCGTCTATCGAGGCTGCTCGAGTTTCTGAAATTGATTACAATGTTTTTCCATTTCCATGTGCATTTTGGAGGTCAACAGGATGAAAAGTAGATTTTTTAGACTCGAAACAACTTGTTCAGCAAATAAGTCACCTTCTTCAATTCTTTCATTTCCTTCATCAATTCGTTCATTTCGGATGCTATTTTGTTAGCTTCGTGCAGTGCATTCGCGGCCAGATTTCCGAAGTGGTAGATGTAGATGAGGACGTGAATGCAGATGAGGCGCATCAAGGGGGTTGTATGGTCGTGTTTGTCTGAACGATACACTATTTTCAGTCAACATGGTCGAGTAAAAATTGGCGATGCGTCAACTCTAATACAAAACGCAAAGAAGAATTACACCAGTCCCATGCTACTTTCAACTGAGCTGTTTAGAAATGTATTCTCATAGTTTGATGAGAGGCATTCATCCGAGAAGCAGTGGCAGAACGTACCATCCCACTTCTCCATCCACTCAACGATCATCCCGAACAGTCCACTATCGGGAGCGGCGACGAACACGAGAATGGAGATGAACGAGACGAGGAAGATGAGGGATTGGAGGAGTGCCTAAAGGACCGTGATGATTGACCATGATTGACGCTATAACTTTGCTTGAACTACATTCTTGCGTATCTTTACCCCAAATGCGTGTTTTACACCTGTTTTCGAAAAGTCGAATAGCAGAAATTACTAACGTAGAGAACGAAGACGGCAGTGGTGATCCAGTGTCGGGGGAAGCAGGAGAGGACGATGACAAGGAGTGAGAAGAGGAAGGAGGGAAGGATGAGGAAGACGTACTGAAACTTCGACTTCCCATTTCTTTTGATAGATGATTACACCTAGCCACGAATGTTGTTTGCTCGAGCTTGCACACTTTTTGAGAGAATGTGGTGAATATTTGCTCTCCAATTGACTACTAGTGGCATAAAGTTGTGATGGAAGTTGTTCCGCTAACCTGCAGCAGACAGAACATGGAGATGAGGTCCCTGATCAGCAGCATGATGCAAGTCAGCTGAGCTGCTGTCTGAGATTATTTCGAAATAAGAAGGGGATACTCGGTGATTCTCGGCACAGCGTGCTGTCGAGGATCAAAAGGCCAATTCACACGGCTGCGGCCTTCTCTTTTTTCGATCATTTCATCTCAATCGAATATGAAAATCAAATGTATCCCAAATGAAACATATTGAAACAGTCGCCTCGGTTCAGGTGAAAACAACTGCAAAATTGTTATAAAAATAACAAAAACCTAAATTAAAAATCGAGCGAAGTCAAAATTTTTTAAATATGCTTAGGAACACAGCCCATCTTCCCGTTTCACAAAATACTGCTTTTCCGGTGAGGAGAGTCATGGAGGTATCACTCTCCTCCACGAGGTAAAGGAATTTCGAGAAACGGAAAAATGGGTTTTGCTTCTGAGCACATTTAAAAATTATTGACCACGCCCGATTTTTCATTTTTGACTTTTAAAATTTTATAAAATTAAAAATGTTTCCGAAAATTGTGAATGTTTCACTTCGGTTTCACGTCTAACCTATGGTTAAAAGGAGAACAACAGCTCGAAACAGGATTAGCGAATTAGAATACGTCCGCCACGAAAATGAACCTTTTGATCCCCAATGGCACGCTGTGCTCGGCATTGGAAGATACTGTGAGCCTTCTTAGTGTTCTACCCCTCTCTCGCGCACTCCAATGCAAGACTAAGAAGGCTCTAAGAAGGCTATTTCGAAATGATTGTTTCATTTTCGCTGATATCTTTCAGAATGCACCACAGGCTTCAGTGGAATTTCGTCTAAGCATAAAGTCTTCTATGTCTAGCATCAAACGTTTGCAATTTCAGTTTGTGTTGCTAAAAGAGCTCACTTTGTAGTCGAGGAGGACTTGCTTGGGGGCGACGACCTCATCTGTAATTATTTATTCGTCTAAGTAATTAATTAATTAATTAATCCACTCACCAGAGTAGTCAATAGCCGTGTACAGCGACTTTGTGGTGGAATCAGGCATTTCGAGTTCGGGAACTGCAAGAGTTGCGTCTTTTTGCGAAACATTCAGGGAGAAAATAGCAAACAGACCGTTCGAGTAGCGAGGAGAGAGACGGAATGAGATGAGAGATCGACGACGTTTCGCATCACTGGAACAGATTGAATGTTCAATTCAGAATAGGTTGAGGAGACGCTTTTGGCGTTTGGTAAATAACTTTCTCCGAATCGCCCCCTTGCATAACTCGTGAAGCTCACGTTCCCTACATTTGTCGGGGTTTCTGCAGGAGGCGGTTCATGCAAATTACAGGTGTAGATGCATCACGTTTCACAACGTTCAGGGCAGTTTTCAGTCACAATTTAGGAAGCTGCGTTCACGTGAATCTTCAATGGAAGGCAGTACAAATACTCGGGTTCGTTTATTTACAATTGATCATATTTCCGAAAGATAGTTCTGCAGATCCTTTCTGTTTGATTACTGATAGCTCAGCTCCACTTTTCTTGCAAAAATGTTGTGCTGAAATTAGTTTTTTCTTCGAAAGATCATTTGGCTTAGACTGATTTTGCGATCCGCCAAAATTGGGAGATCAACATCAAAACTATTTTTGTATCCCAGATGTTTCTGAACTAATTTTGGAAATTATAAGTTCACAATGCTGAAAAAAAGAACTTCCTTGTAGTATTCTGTTCTTCTTGCAGGTTTTATTGCACGAGAAATTTATCATTTCTGGTTGTTATTCAAAACCGTGCGAGATTTATAGTGCTTGGGAGGGAAACGATCTTGAAAGCGTGGGAATTACATTTTCTCCCACCCTCAAGGATCTGATTACTGTCCTCGGTAATCGAATGTGAACTGGGAATTGCGAATCTGGCGTTGATGGAACTATTTTCTTATGCAATCAATACCGTTTCTGACCAATGCAGCTTTCGATTGTACTTTGAATGCGAATCGGACACCTCCACCACCCTCCTCGCGTTTCTACTTCTCACTCCCCAAATTATAGGCAGTTGTTGTCTGCTCTCCAAACAGGGTATTAATCTGAGTGAACTTGAGTGAACCCGTAGTTGTGGTTATTATGAGACAGCTGATAAGTAATCAATTCCTTTAACCACGTTCTTCCTCTTTGTTTCGTCATTTCACGGCAGGTGATTATAAAGTTTAGGGAGCGTAGGCAGCTTGATATAGGTTGGTCTTGACATCTTGTTTCGAATTTCGCTTCTTCGTTTCTGATGTTTTGACCTTCACCTTCGCTTGTACAATGTACAAGATCTATTAGAAATCCTCATTATCCGATTTCTGAAAAGCCTATGGAGGGTAAACAGCGCGAACTTTCAACGAACTCTATTATCCTATCTCGTCACGGACCTTTCCGAATCACGCGCATCACATTATCAAAGTCAACAACGCATGATTAGAGTTTGGAAAACAAGAGTCAACGGTCAAAGGGATGAGAGAGTGCGCAGAATGAAGAGAGTCTCTCCGCACTCTGCTCATGAAGCGCATGAGGAGTCGGGCTGTCGGATTCTCTAGTGTGGCCTCGTTCTCATATTTCCCCTCTTTCCGAGTACAATTACCACCCCCAGTGACACCATTGCCTCCGAAAATACGTTGATACATTCTCAGACGCCGACGTAATCCCATTTCACCTGCAAACCTTCAGAGTGCTGACTTGATTCTGCGCCCAACTATCCGTTTGTAGTAGGGTAAATGTTCCCACTCTTTCCCTTTTCACGCTTTTTGTTATCTAGAATGAGCAAAAGATCCTTGAATTGGAGAAACTGTTTGTAGCCTCTTGCAATCGCGTATTTTCCCACTGATTGCGTAATTCCACTACATTACTTTGCTCGTGCGAGAAAATGTCAGAAATAGAGCACAATCATTTTATAGTCACGGTCATACCCCTAAAAATAGAAGAAGTCTTTCAAAGATCTGTTGTCCGACTCGCTTGCGTAGGAGCGAAATGACATTGCACACAAGTCTTAGTGGTTTCCGATCACCATCTAATCATTTATCTTTGTTCTACAACTACTTCGAAATTGTTTATTTTCAGTTACTCACCACTATGCAGTCCTATCTCTCCATTCCAATGGAGGAACTGCCTCTGAACTTCCGACTGCTGCTATACTTCATTCATTGCACAGAGGTACGTAATTCAGCATTTTCTCAACACGCATACGTGATCGTGCACGCAACCAAGGTGTGGGCATTTGATTTAGAGGCACGCATTTTCAAAACATCGCATCACAACAATAACAATCCTTGTTGTTGGGATCAAAACAAAAACAACCCCCTGTTTTCAGATCCTGCTCATCGTCACGAGTGTCTCCCTCATGTTGTTTGCGATGAAGATCCTGATGATCTCGGCGGTTTTCCACGTATGTCGATGCTCTACTTTAAACAATAACAACTAGAAGAAGACAGGATCACTGCATTGTTTAATCACAATAAAGAATGTTTTCAATAACAGATGAAGTGAGGGTTGGAAACTCACTTCAGAAGAGAGTGAAACTCAGCAACTTTTCCATTCAATTGATCTTCCTTGACTCTCCAGATCCATCTCTCCTTCATGTTCTGCATCGGCTTCTCCGTCTACATCCTCTCAACTATTGGAAGACTCGTGTTGATACTGTTCGAGCTGCACCTGATCCAGCCTGTTGGAGGTTCGAGCAGCCCTCGTCAATACAACATTCGATTTCTCTGTCTCAACAGTAGAGAGAGAGATAGAGAAATCGGCACTTCTTCGATTTTTGGCCCAGACTATTCTCACAGGTTATTCTATCCCTACCCCTCTCATTCCCTGCCTCACTGCTCATTCAACGCGGTCGAGTATGGGCCAAAAATCGAAGATGTTCCGAGAAATCAATGCAGGGGCATATTATGTGAGGAGTAAGAGCATGTTGATTTACTCATGACTAGCAAGAACGACAGAATAGCTAAAACTTACTAATGCATTTTTGGTGGTTTTCAAATACGCAATAATTCGGAAAACGCAAACATTTCCAGGTACGGAAGACCCTCTACTGATCGGTGCGAGCTTCCTGCGGTTGTACGGGATATTCTACCTCATTTTCACGTGAGCTTCAAGTTGAATGTAATAGTGAAAGGTATGGGAGATGATCAATAATGTGCGCATTGCTAACAAGAAAAAAATCATTCTTGTATCTGCCTCGATCATTAATTTGCTTTAAGAAAATGGAAGAGCAAGAGTTGTAAGAAATGGAGTAGAGACTGTGAATAAAAATTTTCGGCAACACTGCCAACTTCAAGGATGTTTCATAGCCTGTACATCTACATACACTTAAACAATACAATGATTTTGATTATTTCTACTCTTTCATGAATAAGATAATCTCCATTCCAGTCTCATCGGGTTCACGGGCGAGCGCGCGTGCGCCACCTACTGGTGCGATGACTACGAGAGGAGGACGAGGTGATTGATGCTGCTTATTATTTCTAAGCTTTTGACCACACTTCCTTTTTTATCGTTCTTTAACAGAGTCCGGTGCATTGTAAAATCACCAACTGCCTTGTCCCTCGCATTTGAGTAGAGAATCGTTTCAATGTGTTTTGATGACGTGACGGCGGACAGAAACTGGATGTGGCAACACTTAAATCGATCCGGACGAAACATACCACCAATTGGACTTGAAATCCTTATCCAGATGGTGGATCGTCCCTCTCATTTCATCATTTGCCTTCTTCGGCGGGTTCATACTCACGTACACGCTGCTGTTTGGTTCGTGACTTCTATTTCTCACCTGCCCAGCACACTGGGTAATAAATCTATGCGAATTCGAGGTTCTCAACGAGAGGAGAACAATTTCAGACATCATGACGTGGTCTGGTCTAGTCATCGCTGCAGGAGCCATAAATGTGGCTGGATTTGTTGTGAGCACTCATCTTATTTTTTCGAAATTTTCTGATTCGCTCTCATCCGATCGAACAAGAGATATCCATAACGTCAATCTTCCAGCCCTTCCTGCTCCTCTTCCGCTACAATCGTCGGAAATGGGCGGCGATGCGCAGTTTCCAGCACAGGAACGCCATCTCACTCAATGGATACGAACTGTCGAAGCGGTTTCAGTTGCTGGAGAATATTAGAGTGAGCAAGGTATGCTGTGTTTCTTTATGTTACTCGCTGTCCTCTTCCACGTAATCAAAGACATGAAATTGGATAAAATATGTAGCTACATTGAAAAATGCAATATGAGCAATGCCTTGGTGCTCACAAGTTGACAATTGGGTTCCTTCCAGTTACTCTACAAGATGTCTATTCCCGTGTTCCTCAACTACCTTCTGATTGCGGGGTTCTACTTCTCGCATCTACTGTGGCATGTTTCTATATTTTCATAGTGTACAGTTATGTTTCATGATCAGTTCAACTGCGATTGAGCGAGTTTAGATGCAGTGTTTTTCACGTTTCTTAGTCGAATAATCACTCTCATTTCAGCACGATTCCCTACATCTCGCACATCTCTCTATCGCTGTTCGACCTGTGGATCGCACTGTGAGTTTACTCATTGGGATTTGCAGATGAAGCGATAGAAGAAGCCAACTAAAAAATATACAGAAGCAAGTAAATTTTCATGGACTTTTTGAGATATTTGTACGTTCTGTAAGACCAGCTAAAGAGAACAGTGAAGCGAACGAATTTCGAATTGAACATTGAACAATTCACATTTTGAATCGCCCTCCCTTCAGTTTTGCCACCTCCGTCCCCCTCATGGGTTACGTCCTCGAATCGTCGTGGCGAACGGCAGTGAGGAAGAGGATGAGAGGAGGAAGGAGAGTGGGAGTGTACGAGAGCGAGAAGAGGAGGACTGTCGAGTCGGGGTGAGTAAAACAGTATTCCTGTTGTTTTTAGGCATTTTATGATAGAAAATTAAGTATCAGGATCAATGGTACTGATTGTTAGTTTATGCCATTGAGCGATCCACTCATCATTTCTTTCAAACACATTGAGCAGATATCAAATTTATGCAACACAATAGAAATCATTTCAGGCACAACATGAACCTCCACTTCTCTCATCTCACGCATATCTGGGATTGCACTACTACCAGTTCTGTTGCATAATTATCAGTTTATCATTCTCTTCATTGTGATACTAGTTGTGTCCTCCCGAGTACACACTCTCGAAGACGGGACCTCTCCGTTACCTTTACATGTTATCCACTGCAAGGATGATTGCACAATCACTTCAATCAACGTACGCCCAAATTCCACGGACCACAGCCATGACTGTTCAATCGGCGTGTTAACATTTCATATTTGATGCATAAAAAGGTGATAAAAACCTATTGTACAAAAAAGAAAAAAATTTAGTTTTAGATTGCGTTGTTTATTTTCCCCCGGGTGGAAGGGCCGATCCCAGAGGCTGTGCACTACTGGGCCACCCAGTGGAGAGCAAAAAAAAAGAATGGCTTCGCAGAAAATCACAGCCTTGAAAAATAATGCCTCAGAACATAGACGCACGCCTCAGGCACGCCTCAGGAACTACAAAACGATTATTCCCCTGTTTGCGATGTTGTGATGAATAGTGAAGTCACCCCACTGGGCTCAAAGGCCGTACCCGTCGATGAGTAATTCCAGACAGAGTGACGATCATTTCCATCTATTTTGTCTGGTTATTCCTCAACTTTGCTTTGGTTGAATTCTTGCAGTTTCGCGAAAGCTCTAGTTCAAAGAAGAGGGATAGAAAGGGGTAGATAGATCCCAGTGCTCGGTCTTTGCGTCTTTAGTACACACCGGGTTTCGAGATTTCACTCGATGTTTCTAGTGCACAGGGGATCTCTACCTCGAGGGTACTTTGTCGCACAAGTTCCTTTTTATGTGATACGTTTCTCTGCGGGCACGTGAAACCGAACACCTCTCTGACCCAGCGGCCTCACTAATCCTCCTCTCCACCTATCTCTACCCGTTCTTCGGCAAATATTCCCCCATTCACCTCCGCTCGGGGTCAGCCTCGCTCCCTTCTTCCCACAGTCCTATGAAGAAAACGTTCAAGATCAATCCAAAGATGTCCTAGACAGCCTCAATAATCCCTTCCCACCCTATCTCTCTATCCACCGTGCCCGTTCTTCAGCAAATATTCCTCCATGCACTTCCTCTCGCTCATTTCTTTAGTCCCGTGACTTTAGAGAGAGTTGGCGAACGTCGGAGATAGCCAGCCTCCATAAACCCCTCAACCCATATCCACCTTGCTCGTTCTTCGGCACACAAACCTCTCCCGCTCTCTCACCTCCACCTCGGGGTCATCTCCTCTCAGGCCTGTGAGTGACCTCCGCCCCTCTGGTTCCGTCTCTCCCCTCTTCTCCTCTCCCTCCCCTCTCTCTCTCTCTCGCTCCCTCCCTCCCCCTCCCCCTCCACCCTCTTACACTGTGCGTTCCCTGCCCGTTTTGCTAGAGGGGAAGAGAGGAACGTTCGCTCTAGCGCGGTGCTTTTCATTTTTCTACTCCTCTAACAGGAAATGTCCTTGTTCTATGAGATTCAGCTATGTTGTTCACTATGAGCCTAGTGAACTTTCCGTACTAATACGTGCATACGGTCTTGATGGTTGCTAAGATCTGGTGTTCGATAGTCTTTCTTGCCTTCTCTTTCCCCATTCTCGTGAGTTGAGTCGTGACCTTCAATCGCCTTATCACTGTCGATCTCCGTTTCTTGATGGCTATTCACCCACGCTTACTCGGGTATTTCAAAAAAAAATACGGCACGCTAAGATAACTCACGCAGTTTTGAAAGGACTCACATTTTATGGTCCTTCCTTCTACAATAGCATTTTCACCATAGAACTTACTATTGTATCTCGGACCCTTGTCCACCTCCTGCTCTTTTTGCTCCCCTCCTCCTCTCCCTCTCTCGCGTGACCTTCTCACTACCGCCTTATCAATTGACCATTCCCTCCCTCTCTCTCACATGGGAGAACTCTACGATTATTATCTGGTCATTCATCCATCTCTAGTCCATCCATTCTTTGCCTCGATCGATCTGTCCTTCCGGGAAACTTTTACTAATTGCCATTCGGAAAAGATGGTCTCTGGTACCCATGCCTCTGAACTGCCTGAGGGGACTCGACGATTATTATCTGGTCATTCATTCCTCCTCTCATTGGTTTTCCTCTCCCCAACTTGCCTGCTCTCTCATTGATCCGTCAGTATGGGAGAACGTCCTCTCTTTCCCTCATTCCCTGTAGACCTTCTTCCGGCGCGGAACTTTCACTAGGTTTTCATGCTCCCGAGAACTCTGGCGTTCATCTTGAGCCCTCATTTTCAGGGCCTTCAGTTCAAGAAAAACGTCATTTTGAGCACTTTTCTATCAGCTGCAACGACGCATTCACTAGAACATCTGCCTTCCAATTAATGGCCCTTCGGTTTCACTGCTGCTTCCCCCAATCCAATCCCCTACAGTATCTGAAGAAGCCCCCCGGCTCTCTCGCTACCAATCTGTCCCTACTCCTCTCCTCCACTTCCTCCCTCTCTCGCACTCTCTCGAATCCGCCTGCTCTCTAGTTCAGTCTCACAGCAGATGGATGAGGGAGTGGAGAGAGCAGGCTAGATCTGCCTCAACCCGTAAACAAACCCGAATGGCGCCTGCTGTTCCGCGCAAGCTCATTATGGCACTTCTGGCGCACTTTCCCTCCCCTCCCTTCCTGTTGTTGTTGTTGCTGCTTCCTGCTTCATGCCTTGTCGCTTTCATATCAGCATTCCAGTTCAAATCTATTGGTGAGATAGCACAAGATCCCACACTTTATCATCCACCCTCTCGAACCTATCTCGCCCTCTCTGTTCGTCTGTGTGTGCCTACTATAAAGAATGTGCGCGAGCTGCAAAAAAGTGCGTACAGGCGAGAGATCACGTGTTATTGAGAGAGTGTTAGAGAAGTCAGAGAGAAGGATAGATCGGATGGGGAGAGGGAGGCTAGTATTGTACCCCCCCCCCCCCCTTCTACCTCTCTCTCTCTCTCTCCCTTCCTCTCTCGGCACACATTTTCATGCGAGAAGGAGGCCTGAGCCAGGCACAGGCACGGAGTCATTTTGCCAGTTTCCGTCGTACGGATTATAGTTTGCATCATAGTTACCCCTTAGGAAGCTCCGCTATCCACCCTCGCAACTTACTCATCGGTTCCCAAAGAAGTCTGCAAATACCTAGCTCTTCGCATCTTTCCTTCTCTCCACCCACCATCACTTTGTCAGTTTCCTTTCCCGGTTTCGAAGTCACATCGTATCCTTTTAGCTCATTTCTCATGCTTCTCAAGCTGCTCAAAAAATGCCAGGAAGTCTGGGAAATTCTGTCTTCCTCCCTCCCCTTTTCTTGGCTCCTGGCACTGCCTAGCAGCCATCACATTACGCGGTCGTTGCGTATTTATCTCCGTTTCGTCCGAATTATTGCGTCATCAATAGCCATTCGGTTCAGCTCCTGTGTTTATTCATTTCTTGCTGATCACTACCCACTACTTGACCATAGCTCATGTTCCTCATCTTGCTCCCTATAATCCTAGCAAGCTCGTGAGATTATCCGTTATTTTCTAGCAATCTAGATATGCAGCACTCCCCTCTAGCCTGATGGCAGGCTTTCTGTGAATCGCTTAGTTCCGTAGAACTTGCTTATTCGTCACTTGACGACTGCAACATTCCTTGACGTTGGGAATTTTTAAATTTTCCTTTTCTAGACGGGGATTCCGATTTTCTCACATGTTTTCTCACGCACTATTCTTGGAAATGTCTATCCAAATCTCGCGTAAGCAATGCTACGTTCAGGATACAACTCGTCACTAGTGTAGTGATCTGCATTGAAACCCCTCAGAATTCCACACTGGCTTCTTTGCTTTTGGGGCGAACAGACGAATCAGAGAGCTCATTCAAAAATACGTATAATTCTCAACCCTGACAAATCGGGATGATCAATCGGGCCTTCTTGCCAATGAGTCCTTCCCCCTGAGTGATTTCCTGCTATTTCCTCATTGGCGGCCTGCTCTTTGATCTTTTTGATTCGTAGCGCGTTCTTTCATCTCTCGTTCTCTTAGTGGATGATTTATGCACAGGGGAGAAATGGTCAGGATCTCTTAATTGGCAGTGCTCTCTGAATGGTTAGACAGAGTGATACGACAGTTCTCTTGACTAATAGCGGTGTGCGATTCTGTAGGGGATGATATTCCTTACCTTGATAGACTAATAAGGCTAAGAACGAGTCCAAAATGCGCTTGATAAGATCAAAACAACATCAATAACAATTGGGATGATTATCTTATCGTCTAGAAGCTGGGGGCTCATTTGCTCATCAAGGACCGATTCACCATTGTCACTCGTTTGACTATTCAATTGTAGATAAGATAGAAAGATCAACGCCAATAGGAATTGTGGCTCTGGAACCAGGGCCTCGACGCCCCATCAACCATCCTTGTCACTCTTCCATTCACCACATGAAACTGCTCGCCAGCTGCTCTAAGTAGCACAGCCGGACCAGCGGGGGTGGATATGGCATTATTTAGGATGGTAGGGAAGGATTGAAGAGCACTCTCTCGGTTTCCCCTGCTCTCTCGCTTTGTCTGACCATCAAGACGCCATCTAGAGTATCTTATCCTTCGGGCAGGCTAGAGACATGGCAGACTGCCATCCCATTGTGGAGGCTTGATAGAACAATGGATGTCACTCTCCTCGTTTCCCATGATCTCTCGCCTCTCTGACCCCGAGACGCATTGTCTGCTAGGTCGTCCATTGTCTCGCATTATTCATCATGGGAACGGTGTCTTGCATGCTTTCTCACGATTGTTAGCACCTAGACGCTATGAAAGACGCTCGGCACCAAAGTTCATTGTTCATCGGCTATTTCTCTGTCCAAAAATCCAATCCAACGATCTTTGTTTCTAGTATTTCCCGCTTCCACCCTCAAATAATATGCTATTCCCGGCTGTCGAATATCCGAATTCGTTCATTCTCTCATAGTGCTGCTGCACTTGCTGTATTTCTGCTTCTTGTTCGACGCTCGAGGCTGTTTTCGACACTATTTTCGTCATTTTTGTTACGGAACAAAGTTTAGTATTTTTCCGCCAATCCTTAGCAATACCCCTTAGAAGTCCACTATTGCGAACTTGTATCTTGACTGAAACATATCTCAGTGCATATCATCCCGCTTTCATTTCTGACCTCGCTCATTCTTGGTCTGATCCGGGA
Source organism: Pristionchus japonicus (assembly GCA_900490845.1). NCBI lineage: Eukaryota > Metazoa > Nematoda > Chromadorea > Rhabditida > Neodiplogasteridae > Pristionchus > Pristionchus japonicus. Next base: position 1,318,746 of record LS502745.1, on the reverse strand, counting down.
TGAAGTGATGTATTTCTCATGAAATGTTCTTGTCTCTATCCTAGAGTTCGAAATACGGGTAATCGTCTCTTCATTTTGCACACTCTCTCGTCTCTCTGACCGGTGAGAGAGTGTGTGAAATTAAGAGACGATTACCCGTATTTCGAACTCTACTCTATCCAATTCTCCGCATACTCGAGACTATGATGAGTCTATCTCTCACTTTTCTATCCATGTAAAGATCAAAGATCAATCTTACGCGTTCTTCTGTGACGTTTCACATGTTTTCGTGTTCCCGTTTATCAGCCTCCCTTCCATTATTCCTCGCTCCAATAACCACCGCCTATGGCGACGTATCATTAGCTACTTTATTTCTTTCTGTCTCCTAAACCCATTATCTCTCGCCACCGTCTAACCGACGCGAAACTGTCTGCGCTCTCTCGCTTTTTCATGATCTCTCGTCGCGTTCACACAATTTAACACCCACTCTTCTTGCTGCGTCGTTTTGTGGAACGGCAGTGATGCGGTTCTTAGTAAAGATGTAGAGTTCTCCTCATTTTACATAATTCCTAATTTCTCTATCCTATGAAAGCCTCTCGCCAAACATTTAGGGAAACCCAACACCTTATTAGAGGCTAATATTCGTGAATTCATGTGGAATCGCTGCTGGGAAATAACATGCTAACAAGCCTATCTTTTTGCCTATCTTTGTAAGCCTATCTTTTCTCGCCCCCTCACCTCTAGTGTGAAAACAGCAATTTAGCGAAAACTCTTTTTTATCCTTTTTTTGTTTTCTCCTACTCAAGTTTCCAGCACTGCACGTTATTGTTGCACCAAGAAGATATGGTATGTATGAAACTCACTCTGAAAGTTCCTGAATCTTCAGGCGTTTTTCCTACATGTAGTCCCTATTGCAATCTTCGTTCCATTGGAGATAGTGCTAACTGTTGTGTATCCGTGTGTTGCGTGGTGACGGCGAGTAGTAAGGCACTACTTTATCTTCATAGACGGGTGAAATAAACAGACGACGTCGTTAGACGAGAGCAGAACTAGAGACTGACGAAAATAGGCAACGGGAAATGCACCGCGCGTATTTCCTACCGTATGCTAACAATCGTGGTGAGAGATATTAGCATTTGGAGAA
>LS502745.1:1296191-1314250 GCA_900490845.1 Pristionchus japonicus | reverse complement strand
ATGCTGATTTCGTCAGAGCTCAATTACTTCCCTTCAGTATTGATTGCCAATCAATAACCGGGCTGAGCGTCCAGCTGACGAAATTCGCCGTTTGTTGTTTACTGTTTACGAATCCCCTTTAGTCACTCTGATGAAATCCGGAGTTCCCTTGTTGCGCAACCAACAAGGATGACGAAAATCGAGGGCGATTTCGAAAATCCGGCAGCACCTCCGGTGCGCAAAAGCAAAACGGTTTGCTTTTTCCGTACCAGTCTAGCTGGTCTGACGGGTCACTGCTTTTAGAAAACAATCCGCACCAGTAAACTGGTCTGGCGGGTTCTCTAACTTTTAGAAAACAATCCGCACCAGTGAACTGGTCTGGCGGGTTTCTACTGACGAAATAAACACAAAAAATAAAACAGTGAAAGGAACAAAACTCACGTAAGCACGTTAAAGATCCTGAACGCCAATTATGTTGTGTATCCGTGTGTTGCGTGGTGACGGCGAATAGTAAGGCACTACTTTATCTTCATAGACGGGTGAAATAAACAGACGACGTCGTTAGACGAGAGCAGAACTAGAGACTGACGAAAATAGGCAACGGGAAATGCACCGCGCGTATTTCCTACCGTATGCTAACAATCGTGGTGAGAGATATTAGCATTTGGAGAAGTACCGTAACTTGAGTGTGGTTGGTCACACTCATGCTTAGCTATTAAATATTTGTGTATATAAATAGAATATATTTACTATACAACACTAACAATAAGCCGATCCCTCCCATCTCTCTCCACGCGCCGCAAATATTCTCGGCACACGCCAATACCTGATTAGCCTCAGCCGAGATATCTTGCTTGCTTGTTTTCGTCGTCACGCATTATCCTGCCTCTCTTCATCTGCCGTGCTCACTTGATCTATCTAGCCACAGAGAACCATCTTACAATACTCTTGTTTATCAGTCGCGTTTCTCTCCTCGTTTCTAGTTCGAACACTGCCGAACGCAATAAAACCATGTTACCCGAGTTCCATCGCACCTTTCTCGCATAAAGTAGTGATCGTAGTTTCCATGACGTCATCATTAGCTAACTGTAATTATTGAAGGGTGCTCGCCGGCCGCCCTCCGCCCTTCCGATGGACCCGCTGCCGCGCGTCAGGAAGAGGCCAGCCGGATGGGTGAGCAGAGATCAAAGATCAATAAGGCGAAGAATGAAAGATCAAAGATCAATTCCAGTCCCCTCCTCCCTGGCCCACTCCCAGCTCCTCCCTAAACTCGATGCGAGGGTCCCTCTCGCCGAAAGAGGCTGCTGTGGAAGAGGAGAGGAAGAGCGCTGAGAGGTGAGGACTAGAGTGCGAGAGTTGCTATCCTCATTTAACACACTCTCTCACCGGTCAAAGTGGCGAGAGAGCGTTCAGAATGAGGAGAGTCAACTCTTGCTTTCCGCACTCCAGTGAGGGCACGAAAGGCTGTGGGGAATGAGCCATTTCATTTTGTTGTTTTTTCTACTGATCTGGGAAGGAACATTGGATTGGCAGGTCCTGATGGCCCTTTAAACAAGTTATGAAACGCAATTCACCATGCAAATTTTCGAATTGATCTCTCAAATACACGTTCAGGATCAAGACCAAGAAGCGCAAGCTGAACACCGGTAATTCCCGTCTCTGCCCGTGGGATAACTGCGAGACGAGAGTGAGCAGGAGCGATAATGTGCTGTTCGATCATATCGTAAAGGTTAGTTTTTGTTGTTGTTGTTGTTGTTGTTGTTGTTGTTGTTGTTTTGGTGGCATCATCTCAAACTTTTGTAGCGGTTGTTCAGCCGTAATTGGAAGATATTAGAGATTAGAGATCAAAGATCATGTTCAGTACTACTAAGATCAGTACTTCTGCACCTAAACAATTGCTTCTGAAAGATGAGTAGGGATGAAAGACCAATCTCTGATATCAAAAACGATTTCATTCAGGAGCACATCGGATCGCTCAAAGGCCTGGAGCCGGAGAAGAAGACGCAAGAGGAGACAGAGAAGGAGAAAGAGAAGGAGAGCGAGAGTAAGAAGACGGAGCAAGGTGAAGAGAAGAAGAATGAAGGAGAGGGCGGCGAGGATGAGGACGACGAAGCGAGTGGAGTGAGTTTCACAGTTCGTTTGCGTACCTTATGAAGACGAAACGAACAGTTGCTGTTGAGACTCTGTCGGCAAAAAAAATTAAATGTGTAAATGCAAATTTGCTCGATTATTTATCAATTTTTCAGTCCGATGGCGATTCAGAGGATGACCCCTACGCCTGCCGATGGCCCGACTGCGGCATGACTCTGAAGAGGGGAGAAGAGAAGAGAAAGGTAGGCGATGGATTACAAAAGATGTGGATTACGGTTGACTGACAAATTCACTTTGTGGATTACTTTGTAAGACGGCAACAATGATGCAGTAGCTTCCCCGCAACGACCAAAAATTCGGCGTACTGTAGACTTCTGAAGCTGAGTTTTCGATTCCCCTTACCGTATCCTCATTCCAGCTCGAATGGCTCGAGGAGCACCTGCACTCGCGACACCTCCCGGGCGCAGCACGCTTTAGGTGAGTCATCCACGATGTTCCTTGATCTTTGAACTGTTACTAGAGCGAATACTGGGCGTTTTTCTTTAGCATTCTACCTCAATAGGGAAGGGCAAAAGTCACCCTTGGCGGTTCCCAAATTGACCTATACAGGCATGTAGAGACTGCTGAGGGATGCTAGAATCAGTTTTCAAAAGTTGCTAATTTTGATTTCTTCGACCCGAAAATCGATAATCTTTACATTAGTCGCCCGCTTAACCACATGAACCAAGCTCGGAGCAAGCCCAAGCTAGGCTACGAGAAACACTCAGCTCATCAAGTGATGTGTAGCGCAGTGGGTAGCGCTCTCACCTTGGGATATTTCTGGCTCTGCTTCGATTCCTACCTGACGAAATGTTCTTTTGCTACTTTTTGCAATGTGCGCAATTCATTTATTGCGCTACCCACTGCGCTACACATCACTTGGTGAGAGCTGAGTGTTTCTCGTAGCCTAGCTTGGGCTTGCTCCGAGCTTGGCTCATGTGGTTAAGCGGGCGACTAAAGATTATCGATTTTCGGGTCGAAGAAATCAAAATTAGCAACTTTTGAAAACTGATTCTAGCATCCCTCAGCAGTCTCTACATGCCTGTATAGGTCAATTTGGGATCCGCCAAGGGTGACTTTTGCCCTTCCCTATTCAGTTCGACCAAGCATTTCGCTATCGTTACTTGATCTTTGATCTCTCTTCCAGATGCGCCAAGTGCTCTTTTCGCGCGAAGACGAAAAAACTCGTGGACGAACACGAGAGAAAGTGCGGGAAGAAGGAAAGGAAGAAGACGAGAGGTGATTTTAATTATTTCATTGATGTCCCGAAATGTGAAGGAGTTTCACTGAATCATTATCGTTCTTGCGATTGTAAAAGATGAGTGAAACGCATCCGATTTTTTCTAAATCATTCGCGCCAAACTCGACCTCTCTAAAGTGTTTCGTTACGTTTCAGAGGCCCTTCAAGGGATCTTGGTCGTTTGCTGCTCCGATCTTGGCCACTCATCTTGAGGAAATAAAAACTAATTCTCAGAACCGCGCTCCTCCCCTCTGCTCTTCTACCATCCCGCCGACCTGCGTCCTTCTCCTTCGAAGAAGGTCAACAAAGAGCCAGTCAGGCCGGCCGATTGCTTCCAGTGAGTATACGGTAGAGTATCGCTGATCAACGACTGATTACGGTGTTGCCGGCATCCGGTGAATAGTGATCTCGGCAGAATGAGAGAAGTATTGAGAACAGATTACGTTATCAGTAGAATGGCTGATCAAACTGATAATTGATATTTTTGTCCATTTGAATATTAATGTTTTTTTACTTCTTTCAGATACGCTCACGTCCGCCCTCCCAAGATGCACCCACTGCTTGCCGATTTCGACCCGGCGGTTGGTTTTCCTTTTTCATCTCATTAATATAGCATCATTTTAGTTCATTTTCACACAAAATGTTGTCGTAACGAGTCGCGCGCTCATTCCAATCGATTTTTGAATAGCAATTGTTTCAAATGAGAGGCTGATGGTTTGAAATATCGAAAATGAGGTCGGTAAAATTTGAATTGATAATTTCCAGGTCACCGCACACATCAAACGCACGCTCGCCTTCGAGAAGAAGCACAACTGGAATGTGAGTGATCCTTTTCCTTCTGAAGGTCAAGGGTGATTGCGAAAGATTCGCGCCTTCATAATGGTGTCTGTATAATTACGTTCTTTGTATGTGTTTCACTCTTCCATTAAACCTCAAAAACGTTTTGATCACGTAATTCCTTCCACCTTTCTTGTACGAGAAAAATATAATATCTGTGATGATAAGTCGCCAATCTCAGGTCCGTCGCGAGTTCAACCCCGCGTGGAAAGGCGCTACGGGATCGGCGTGGAGAAAGACGCGACTGCCAGGTGAGAATCCCAGCCGTTTTATGTAGCCTGAATCACGTTCAGTCCGTCCCATTAGAAAGCGGATCAATTGGGAACTGCAAAATCATTCCTACAAATTTCGATTATATCTACTATTTTCAGGAGAAGCGTACCGCTTCGTCGTTATCGACCGTGAGAAGGAGGCGAGGAAGAGGGAGAGGGAGGAGATCAGGAGGGATCTAGCGGTATGGTTATTCCCTCCACATACCTTGGGAAAAGGCGCCAGTAGAATATCTTTCACGGTATCTTCTCTCAAAATTTGTTTGTTGAGAAAAAAATTGCATCTTGCGAAGGAAGCACTCAAAACATCAAAAAGGTCTAGCGGTGAGTTGGCTCGTCTCTCCATTCATTTATTCCTGTGATACTCTCAACAGTTGCGAGCAATTGGTTATTCTCTGATCTTTTAGTGGGTTATTTTTGTGCAGAAATCTGGGAGGAAGCCCTAGTCGAGTACGATTCACGACTTCTATATGGCTGAAGTGTTGACAGAGCATCAATCGACAAGACTCGTGTAATCTATCATGAAAGAAATTTTGCGAAATTGCAGCAGATTCCCGTTGACAATCTCCCTCAAACCATCGACGATCTCTTTCCTCCACCTCCCGGTTTTCCAGTGAGTTATAAGAATTTCGATTTTCGAAAATGATTCGGATGTGTTTCAAGTGCATCACTACAGTCTTCGCGAACAGAATGTATCCGATAGTGTCTCGAACAGGAACGGTCAAAAATAAAAGCCCCAACATCAATCTTTGCAGTCGCAAGCGGTGCTCAAGAAGATGCGGCCTCCGGATGCGGAGCGCACGTACCGCAGCGTGCTTGACGAGCAAGAGCGCTGGCGCTCCGAGCCGCCCTTCGTCGTGCCGGCGCGGCTCGCGGACGCGGAAGCCCGCGGCCGGCTGGCGATCGTGCGTCCGCGCAGCGCCACGGGCGCACCGCTGCCGAGGCGGCCGGAGGCGCCACGCGCGTCCGCGTCGGACGCGGACGGCTCCGTGCCGTACTCGCCTGCGTCTCAGAGCACCGCAGACGAACAGCCCGGCAGTAGCCGTGTGCTCGTCTAACCCTTTTTATTCCATATTTTCGAACATTTTCTGTACAAACCCTTCCCTATTTCTTCTACTTTCGTCCATTTCCCACTATTCTATAGGATTATGTATCAAATTTTGCATCAAAGTATCTTTGATAGTTATGGAAGATATTCTTTCCTGTATCATCAAGTGTCCGACCTCTAGACGAGACCCATTTCTCGTTACTAGAGCAAAGATACTGTATGCTACCGTACCTCTGACCCCCTGAACCCGACCCGCACTAGATAAGTGGCACCTACAGTAGCCAGATGCCGAAATCCCGTGAATTCGCCAACCTTAGACACGATTTTTTATTTATTTATTGTATTTAGTAATTTATTTTGTAGCTCTGTCTAGGTATCGATTGGCCATAGAGTGTAGCCGGCTACCGTAGTGCACTTGTGTGCGTTGTTGTCGTGGTGTGTACATTTGCCCCCGTTTCTTATGTTTCCCAATTATCGCCTTTCGTGATTTCGACAAGCTAGGCTGCCAAATTCATAATAACCAGTTTCCAATGCTCCAATCCCGCTACTCGTTTCCCATTGGTGATCTACTCTCAGTGTGACTAATCAATAATTGGTGATACCGATCACAGTGATACTTTACCTCAACTCGATTACCGTACCACTCCCGTTACCGTACCCTCCAGCCTGCGTGCAACCACTCAATCGATCCGTTCCTTCCCAAAATCCCGAAATGCTATTCGACTCCGTCCCAATGGTTCTTTCTCTCAGTTTACTACCATAGTCTTTGTGCAAGCCTTTGTGATCTTTGATCTTCACTCTTTCTCACTGCTATGAGTTACCGTATGTACAAGTATATTGTAACCTCGTTTATCGATTATTTATTCTGATAAAGCATTGCATGTTATCACAATGGGAGCAGGGTGGTACACGAAATGGGATGAGATCAATAGATATTTCACCAGAATGGAAAAGCTAAATGACAGCAAGAACATTGGGTAAATGAGATTGCGGTAGTTCGGTAGGTCATAGAGCGAATGCGTTCTCGACAATCTCACTCTCTGCTTCTCTTTCGGACAGTAGAGACTCAGCTACTGGATCCAATTGTTGTCCTCCATAGGGAAAGACTGCAGGGTATGTGGGACTTGTGACGGAAGTTTGAATCGTATCGTTTGAGGATTTGAGTTGGAGGGAAGAGCGAGGGTAGTAGCCTGAAAATGATGTTTGATGATTTCTCAAGACAAAAAAAGCAAAAAGGTTGCATCGGCCGGGAATCGAACCCGGGCCGCCCGCGTGGCAGGCGAGCATTCTACCACTGAACCACCGATGCTCGTTGTGAGAGGGAGAAAGGGATGACTATCGCTCACTCCTATTGGGATAGAGAGTGTATTATCGTTATCACTGGATTTCGCAGATGAGAGGAAAACTGACTCTTATCAATCCTGAACGGTTGCGCGTCTTCCACAAGCCCTTTGCTACTCGAATGTTTAAAAAAACTACCAGTCACTCTCTGCCCTAGACACTACGATAGCGTGTTGCCATGACTTACTATTTGGCATGCACTCTCTAGCCTATCAAAAGACAACGCACCTTTATCAATCCGGAACGGTTGCGCGGCCTCCACTAGCTCGTAACTGTTCGAGTTGCACGCTCCTCTCCTCGTCGAGGGTCTCGTGGACTTGTCGAAGATGAACAGTGCAAGGTAGATGGAGTTGAACCCGAATTGGAAGTAGTAGAGGACCTGTGATTTTTTCTGTTGCCGAATGACGCGTTTACTGCTATTGTAGAGAACCATCATCAGTTATTGTACCGTTGAAACATACACGTTCAGTGCAGGTGTGAACCCCTCAATTTCAGCAAAACTCGCATTTGCGTGCACGAAAATGCACAGGTGACGATGTGTACTCAGATAGAATGAACAAAAGCACGGCTCTCTACGTTCTCCATGTTCTCTCATCAGCTAAACGAGGAGAGAACATAGAAAATGAAGAGATTCGAACCAATGCTCCCATTTGCAACCTTTTCGAAAATGTCACGCACACCCGCTGAATGTTTCAGGCGCTCCGTTTTCATTAGATTTTCACCCGCATTTCGCTTGCAAGAGATTGGCCAGAGATCACGACAAGATACAAAGATCGTATGATAGTGAGGAGTCCAAAGATTGAAGTTATTTTCAAATAGTTCACGGTATGCTTCAAGTGAGAAATATCATGCAATCGCATCTCAAAAAAATCAGTGGAAAGAAGAAGGCTGCTTCGAAAATATAACAAATCGATACGGCTTTAGCCCGGGATACAATAGTTTTGAGAGATCAACGATCAAAAGACATGCCAAACCTGTGCCAGCTGCCGGATGATCAGGTACTGATAGCTGTCGACCTCGGGAGTGATCACACCTGAACAAGTGCGCATTATTCTGTGAAACCTCGCAGCACTGTCTCGTTGATTAGTGTGCTCTCGAGCTAGGAAAGGAGATAGTAAGGAATCGCAGAGTCATTTCTAAGACATTGTGGACTTTCACAATAATGCTTCGCGTTTGTTCAACTTCTAACGTTCATAAAGTTTTCTCAACTCACCAACGATCGTCAGAAACCTCAGCGTCGATTCAGGAGCGTTGAGGAACACGTCGATGAGGGCGATGAGCAGCCAGCGAGGGAGAAGGGAATGGTGGCGCTGGGAAGCAAGAACGATAAATTTGGATCTTGATCTGTGATTTCCATTGGCTTCGCAACATGAGTGAAGTTTGAATTTATGATTGCATGTTTTTCATACTGCATTGATTAGAGAAATGAGCAGCCAACGAGGGAGCAATGAATGGTGACGCTGAGAGATCAAAGATCAACCAGAGATCAACAGCTAGTGCGTGGGCCGAAATTTAATGCCAATGTTCATCTGGATTCAGTTGTGTTCCAGACAGTATTTAATACTTGTTCTGAACTCAATGGTCAGTAGTGTCGAACTTGAGACCAACCCGTCCACCAACCACGAATCGGCCTCCGGAATACCGCAGGCTTCACTATGATTCTAATGAGCTATGACCCATCTATGAAGTGTCACTTCGCCAATGCAGTTTTCGTATGAAAAGTAACACCAACCCGGCCACCAACCACGAATCGGCCTCCCGAGTATCGCAGACTGCGCTTTTTCCCGTTCCGGAATCTGATTGAAGAAGAGAAGACGGCCAGATCGACGAAGATAATGACCGCGCAGGGGATGAAGAAGGACCTGAGAGGAAATATTTGATCTTCCTTTCAACTTGATTTTTATCGAAATAATACAGATTGCTATGATGCACAGGGGATGAAAATGGACCTGAATTCAAAATAAATATCAGATTTCGGCATCATTTCATGGACTGGGGATGAAGACCTGAGTGACGAGTTTCTCTTATTTGTCGTGAAACAGGGTAGTGTGACTGAGTTTCGCGATGACTGATTCAGATAAGTGTCAATCTGTCTTTACATTGCGATCGTATTCAAGATTGGTGATTCTTCTGGTTTGTTCGTCCCAAATAAACTTTTTTATATCCCTCTCCCCCAGGGCTCCTCTTGTCTCGTGTTCTGGTGAATGCAATTCTTGATATGTTCTCGGGAATAAAAAGGGCCACGACCCCCAAATACCCCTTCTCCCGTGCTCCCTCCTGTTCCAACGTCACACTTCGTACTGCAAGAAACGTGCACACAACTTGTCACCCATCCATCACGACTCCCCTCCACTTGCAACTCATTAATGATTCAATTGGTACCAAGGAGTTCAAACGCGCTTCCAGCAAATTGATTTCCCATTTTTAGGAGACAAAAAATCAGTTAGGTTTCAAACATTCGTCGAATGCATCTGATACCGTTCTCAACGATTCCACCAGCCGTTCTCTCAGAATTTACCATTACCGACGTTTCTCGTGTCAGCCCATCCATCAACTCTTTTCCACTTATAGACCATGAATCATTTAGTAGCATCTATCAAAGATTTCAAAAGCTCATTTCGCTAACTTCCGTGGCTGCATTTAGCACACTGAAACTTCGACTCTTCGAGTTTTCTTTCAAAAACGAAAAATCTCGGAACACATTGAACGCTATACGATTTCACACCGAAATCATACTTAAAACTAGGATACTTCAGGGAAAATGTGCGATGAGCGCGAGAACCGAGAGAACCGAGAGAAACCATTTCTGAATCGATTTTCAGAAAGAAGAAGCTGCTCACCACACGCAATCCACCAGCAGGAAGATTCGATTGACGATGTCCGATTCAAAGAGGGGCGACTGAGTGCAGCCAGCGTCTCCGGACTGCTGGAAAACTCATTTAGATTGTGTTCCACGAGCATAGGATTCATCCAGTTTTGCAAACCGGTTGTTCTTCAAGTATGCAGAAAAAAGATTTCTTGGATGTTCTCCCCTCTTCTCCCTTCCCAAAAAGTTTCTCCCCGGTCATATTCCTATCGCATTCAGCGGACTTCATTATGCGACGCACGCAAGTGGCGGATATCATGTCAGCGAGGAATTATCCTCATCGGAAATAGGCCACTTCGTTTCATCTCTCACACTATCTGACTGGCTAGGTAGCGCGTCAAATGGAGAGAGCAAGGATATTACTGCGGGAAATAGCACCAACAACTTGCGTGCGCCGCATAATTGAGTAGGCAATGTTTGGGTCAAAGGTGTTGCATCATTCGGTGTTTATTTCTGGGTTGGACGAGACTAATCGAGAAGCCGCTGCATTGAAAGTCGAATTTTTATCCTTTCAAAATAGAGCCCGGCCTCTATTTGCATTTTGAGTGCAAGGCTCTCATAAGAGCTAGACTATTTCTCGGAAAAGGTCTCCCTCTTGAGCGTTGTCTGGGCGCTCTTTACTAGCATTCAAAATGCTGCATTCTGGGTGCAACGTACTGACTGTGTAACATAACTCCTATGCCAGCTACGAATTGAAGGCATGCAGTATGCAGAATCAGAGATAAACGTACGTCCGGATTGTTCTTGACGCTGACCAGCAACCAGGCGTTGGCTGTAGAAGCAACTACGAAAGCACCGGCAAGTACCTGATTACAGTAGGATTAAAGTATACTGTGTTGCTGTCGGTCACGGTTTCCTCATAGTACGGTAGATTATCGATCCCTCACCTTGGTCGGCATCTGCCACAGCCGGATGTACACGAGCGGATGGTAGACGGAGAGGTATCTGGAGAGAAATCAATGATGATAACTACCGTAAACTCTTCAGGAACATTCCTCGACCTTCGGCTAATTTTCTTCGGACACTCAGTTTTGCTGCTGGTCTACTATGTTAGAGAACTATCATCCAAAGAGCGAACGGTCCACCACTCCGTGAAGGACCCTAACGTGCTTACCGTAGTACAGACATGATCAGCCAGCTCCAGATCGATAATGAGGTGGAGACGTGCTGGGAGTAAACGACTATCTGAAAATACATCGCTCATAGTCGCAGCATCCCCATTTCAATTTGGATGCCGAATTTCTGCGAAATTTTCAATATTGCTGTTTTTATGGTTCCCCATTTGTCGTTCCAACCGCTATTCAATTCAACTGCGCATGGCATGTTTTCCTCGGAAGTGTTCCTCTGCCAGAGCGAGTGTGGCGCGACAACTCTAATTCGCTGATGCTCTTCCGGCTAACAGACGGGACGCAATGGAAATGGACAAAGATCAGCTTGAGATACTCAAAGTACTCAGAGTTTTTAATTCATAAAATGCAATCGAGAATAATTGCACAGTTAGGGGGAAATCGAATATCTGGTTTTCATGAAACCTAACCGCTCAGTTCACAAACTCAGATCTTTGGAACTGCGAGAGAAATTATTGGAACCTTGCATATCCCGTTCAGCACCGGCGTTCCCAGTGTGGCGAGAGTCTGGTAGGGTTGCACCTGCAAGTTGTCGCATGTTTGGCTGTCGAACTGCCGTTTGTAACAAAAAATTGCAAACTAAAGTTTTATCGCATTTTTCCTCATTCGACGTCACAGTGGATGATAAAGATGGAAGAGTATGCAGAGTAGATGCATCACACTAACCGACAATGCCATGTGTATCGTGATCGTCGACAGTGATGTCAAGGAGATCCTATCACATTTGTTTTGTCCTCCTCAACCATCCCCCAGTTCAACTCTCGCGACTTCAAGATTCATGAAGTTCCTTACTAACCGACAGCGCCATGTGTATCGTGATGGTCGACAACGACGTCAAGTCAGACACCGCCATTATGAACAGACAGACTCCGACGCCGTTACTGAAAACTGTTCGTTTTTGGTGTCGATTCGGCGTTTTTGTTCCTCGATTCTTGAACAATTTCTTGAAAGAACAGCAAGACTCCCTGACCCTACCCTTTTTCCCACTCTTCTGCAATATGTGTACTAAAAGATCGCCGAAAACCCCTCAAATGTCAGTCAAGTGCTCTCAGGGCTGCGAGAGCGAAATTGCTTTCTTTTCGGCCTTGCAGTCATTTCAGGCTTGTAAAATTTGCTTCCTTCGGATCTTTGACTCAATGACAATGTCAGAGAGGTTTTGTGTTTTGTACGACGACAATAGCTAAAACCACTGAAACACTTGTCATGAATCATCACTACTGGATGAAAAACATTCCATATTTTCTACATTTGAAGTCTCGTAGCTCACCTATACACATCCGAGCACTTCCTCGCCAACTTGAACATCCTCGTAAGCACGTAGATGTTGAGGGGCATCCCGATGAAGATTGCCACCGAGTATCTGCAAAGAATAATTATTCAGTCTTCCGTATCATAATTTTTCTTCCGTCAGTTCGCAATTGGAGAACGTTTCATTTCGACGTGCAATGCATAATAAATTTTGAAGGGGACTTCCCGTACAAATTCTCAGTTCCCAGGATTCGTGCAATTATTTCTGCACTTTTCAGACGCCTTCATGGAACAATGAAGATGACGGGAGTTTCTGAGACTATCGTCACTCTCATTATGTCACTTGCAGAATCCGTTCTGTTCTTTTGTTTTCACCTCTCGCCCTGTCTCTGAGAACCCCCGGCTATTTAGAGCTCCTCGTTTTGAGTCTAGCGTCTAGTGCAAAAATCACTTTCGAGCTCATTAGCACTATCGTCTCAAAAACGCGTGAAGGAGTCTCTGAAACGGAAGAGAGACCGAGGGATGTTAGGAGAGCCAATCTTGCACCTCAAAATGGGTACACCATTCCCTTGGGACGGAAATTACTCGATCCTACGACGAAATGTAAGCGTAGAAACAGGGGTGGATGTCTAAGGTTCTGGCCAGTTATTCTGCTCCGTTATACAGCTTTTCTTCATTACTTGCTCACGCGCGAAATGAACTGCGCCGATGAAAACATGTTAGAGATCCGCTAGATTCTCTGCCGCTTTGAATCTCATATTCGAGAGCTTTCGAAACACGAAGAGATGCACTACACTCAATTTGCTGAGGTTTTGCCAACTTATAATTAGCTCAATTTCTTGCTAAGTATTGGCCGTTGGCGAAGTGTCTAATTTTCGAAACTAGTTATGTTTCGAATGGTCTCTGAATACATCTGGTGTTTCGATTTTTGATACATTGTCCACGAAATTCATAATAATGTTTCGGAAGCCAGCGTTTTTCAAAGGAGATGCACATTGCAGGAAATCGAGGAAATCGTAAAGTCGTCAGAATTAGCAGCGATAATAAGTTCGTGCAAATTAGCATGCAACGCGAATTCTTTCTCGTGAATCCTTATTTGATAACCATTTTCTCGTAAAGTCCGAATCTTTCTACGGGTTTCAGTCATGTTTCTTCGGATGCACTTCTTTCAACCACTGATTAGCTGTTGAAGATATCATTTAGTACGAAAAAGAAATTGGAGGTTTTCGTGAAGGTAGGACCAAAAAAATGCAACACTTTTTGAGGAAGCGAATAACAATAAAGGGGAAAAGCTGTTCGAGTGTGCAAATGTTTCATTTCCGATATATTTCGGATCCTAGACAACTTGTTTGCTCGAAATTCGGCAATGTTTCCCTGCACAGCGAAACATCTGCAGAGATTCCGGCCAGCGGAAGCTATGCGTCAATCTATAACCAGGTGGAGCCCTGGATCTCTCTATCTCACGCAGAGACTCAAAATCACGCAGATACTATGATGCAATTTGAAATCTGCGTGTGCAGTTTGCAGCGATAATCAATTAGCTCCATAGAAGGAGGGAAGTGCGTGGGATTTCCTGAGCATCCCGTATTCTTTGCAAACATCGAACTTGGCACCTCTCTCGCCCAGAATTACCCTGAGGAAACGATATTAGAGCTAGGGCGGCCCCAGAGCTCCAGTCCCGAGAGCACATAGGACACATTACGCCTACTCTTGGCTACTACCCGGTCCCGGCTATGGATCCACACTCTCTAGCTGCCCAGATTATGACCGGAGCTGCCGTATAATTGGCGAGAATTTCGCCATCTAGCACGTTCTTCTCTCAAATCACATGTAGGAATGGACTAAGATCAGGAACAAGTTGGGTACGAATTTACATTGCAAGTGGTCTCGTGATATTTCGCGCGATTGGATCAAATTGCGTGTGTGACTGAAGTTTCAGTTTGCTGCTAGATCACCACCTCATTAGCGCGTATCATGCTCAATTCGCAGCTCCAGATACTTCTCCAGCAACGTTCTGACAAATATTTGCACTTCTACAATACCACAATTGAATTCATTCAACAAGTTCTCTAAATCATGTAATTCTCAACTCACAGCATGTATCCCGTCACGACCAGGATCGTGTTCTCATTGGGCTAAAAGCTCCTATTTTGTATCAGATGGTTTCAGTCTATGTGCTGGAGGTTTTCAAACGATGCTAAACCAGAAAATGTTTCGAAATCACTCACAGCATGTATCCCGTCACCACCAGTATCGTGTTCTCAATGGGAGGCGGTTCAATAGGTGCTTCGTAGTAGTCGAATGGCTCTTCTTCAAGGAGAAGAGCGGGAGAGGGTGATGGATCCATCTGGAATCGCTTCCTACTCAGATTCGAGCACGTTTCATCAGTGACGATAGAGTTCGAAATATGTGTAATCGTCTCTTCATTTCGCACGCTCTCACCGGTCAGAGATGCGAGAGAAAATGAAGAGACGATTACCTCAATGACGGTCATGAATGATGAATACGATATTTTGGAATTTGTCACGCGGTATTCTCCAAAAAAAGGTTTGGCGGAAAGGCGGACACTACACAATAAAATAGACGGTGTAAATAAGAATTCTTAAATCCGGTTGAGAATAGCCGCAGATGCACGGATTCAATGGTAAGCAAGGTTTAGAAACGGTTGCTTCACTTGCTTCTCTGCCCGTTGAGAGAGTGTGGAAAATGGAGAGACCGGTTCCTGTGAATTCCTATTCACTAGCCGCCTTTGTGCGACTGTCGAAAGGAGACTGTAAGCAATGCATTCGAGGCGATGGACCGAGAGGATAGAGAAGTGGAATTGGTGAGGACGGTTCCGGGAATGGATGGGATGAAGCGAGCAGAACTGTGTAAATATGGCCAATAACTAATCAGAAGAAGGAGTGGCTCTACTCTCGTTTAGTGGTCCCATCAAAGTTTCCTGGTCCCAACTCACTTGGCTGGTCCCAACAATGTTGACTGGTCCCATCAAAGTTGGCTGGTCCCAACAAAGTTTCCTGGTCCCATCTCACTTGGCTGGTCCCAACCAGATTAACCCTTCTCACAGGCCATTCATCCTTCGGAAGCCCAGAAATTGGCTGGTCCCATTCCCCTCACCAACTCTGGTTTCTCGTAACCAGCAGGTGGGCAACTGGCCACCTACTGGTCAGATGAACTGGTTGCCTAGTGTTTGAGCGCTAACCCGTAGGCAACGAGTAGCAACCTACTGGTCAGGGTACTGGTTGACTACTGGTCAGCGCTCAACCACTAAGTAACCAGTACCCTGATGATCAGTAGGTGGGGAGTAGCCCACCTACTGGTCGCAAAAAAACAGAGAACTGAAGAGGGAATGGAACCAGCCAACTTCTGGGCCTCCGAAGGATGAATGGCCTGTGAGAAGGGTTAATCTGGTTGGGACCAGCCAAGTGAGATGGGACCAGGAAACTTTGTTGGGACCAGCCAACTTTGATGGGACCAGTCAACTTTGTTGGGACCAGCCTACTTTGATGGGACCAGTCAACTTTGTTGGGACCAGCCAAGTGAGTTGGGACCAGGAAACTTTGATGGGACCACTAAACGAGAGTGGAGCCGAAGGAGTTCGGTTCAAAAATCTCAGCAAAACTGGAAGATATTGTATCAAATGTTATCCTATTACTCATCAGCTTCTCATTACAGCACTAAAAGTCCAAGATCGCAGATGGCCACAACACAACAAAACTCAAGTGACTGATTCCCGGAAAATTTTCGGGTGATCTTCGCCTTCGGTTAATTGGCTCGAGAATAACAAGCAAATGGGCTCTTTCCTCGGATAATGGCAGGGTTGCATTAATTGGTAGCCAGACTACGCCCATTCCGCATATTTTTTTTCTGCTCTGTGCAGAGAAATGTGCAGGGATGAATTTCTAAATTCTGAAGCTCGGCCAGAATTTGAGAACAAGATGAATGCAGGAGTGGATCGAAAGAGGAGCAAGAAGATTGAGTGCTACGTCTCTCCATTTCACACGCTCTCTCGCCGGTTAGAAAGTGGCGAGAAAGTGTGTGAAATGGAGAGAGTCAGCTCGAAGCAAAGAGGAAGAAGATAGGGGAGGTGAAAACAATTGCGAATGCGCGAAATTCACAGCCTCTCAAATTCTCGCAAGAGACTGCACACGTAGGGAATAATAAGCATCTCTGGATTCATTCTATTTCATCTCTTACTGGTTAGAAAAACACAACGTATCATGAAGAAAACTACACAAAATCATGACTAGCCGGTTTCCTAGAGGTCCTCCAAACCCCGAAACACTGCGAATTCGCAATGAGCAGGGCGAAGAGAACGTGGGGCAACTGCAGTGGGCGGAGTCAGGAAGGGAAGGATGAAGGCTCTCTCCCGGTCTTACACGCTCTCTCATCAGTACGACAGAACTAGAGATCATGAGGAATGAAGAAAGAGGGAACTTTGCTCAAGAGGGCAATGGCCTCTTACGAGTGAGGTATCAGAAGATCGACGAATTCACGTAGAGTAGGCCGAGCGAATCTGCACTTCCATGAAGAATCATGGGAAAACGAAGCTATTCTGGGGATAATTTTGGATCATTCCTGGCACATTCTCATAATGAAAGGTGATATCTGTTCGCGGGAAAGTGCTGCATCAGAGAGCACAATGAGTACGTCTATCTCGTTTCAATTTTCCACTGTGACCAAATGAACAAAATGATCGAAATAATTTTTTTTAATTTTCAATGGCCTCTATTCGTGAGAAACATTCCCATCAGACACTACATGCACATTCTTTGTTATTAGTTTTTTGTCTATCGATGAGAGGCGATTGAGAGAGATCAAACGCATCATGGATGGGTCCGATTGGTGCAAAACAAAACTTCTTGAACTTATTGTTGTGAGACTCGAGAATGGTGATTCTCATAAAATAATGACTGTGCTTCTGTAAAAAAAGCTCACGCTAGTGTTCACATCTAATTAGCGTAAAGCAAAAAATCTGACCGTCTCTTACTCGAGATCTACGTAATGGAGAGTCCAAACAACAGATTTTCGAAATAAGAAACTCTGTACCTCCATTCCACACAGTCTCTGTCTCTCTGACCGAATAGAGAACGTGTGGAATGAACAGATCGATAATATTTCGACCAGTGTTTGGCTAAAATTTTACGGTCTCTCATTTCGCGTGCTCTCTCACCGGTCAGAGAAAGCGAGAGAGCATGGAAAAGTGAGAGACCGTGAAATATTCGCCCAACCCTGATCCGGACAGGTGATCTTATTTCGTCATCGCACCTGAATGCACCAGCAGCAAGGCAAAGATCTCGTTCACCTTTTAGTAAATTAGAAGGCGGACTCTCCCAAATACGCGTGCTCTCTCATCGGTCAGTCAGTGCTAGATTTCACGCAGAGAAACTAGTCGTAGAGAGTGGTAGGCGAATTGGTTCGGCGCGTCGAAATAACCCAATCAGAAAGTGGAGGAAAGGTCGAGACGTCGAGTATGGGAGATAGTGTCTATTGACGAGAGTTGAGAAAGACTGGAGTGAGTGACAGCCCTATTCATAAGAGAAACATCCTGGTTTGATGAGGAGGACTCTCCATTCGGTGAACTCTCTTGATTGCTAGACAGTACGTGAGAGCATGGAGAACGGAGAGAGCCAGGGCGGGGAAGAAAGAGGAGAAAGAGGCACTAATAAGTAATGCGATCTCGATGATGCCTCACATGGGGAAATGAACAACGAGTCTTTCTCAGGCATATTTGATTATGGATGTCCTTTCCAGAACGGAAGTGGAACAACGTACCACGCGTGTCGCCTAAGATTTGAAGAGGAGCTGGCACATTGAAAAACACTAAATGGGTTTGAATCGTTTTTGAGTAGCCAATGGGGTCCCTAACAAGAATCCGTCAAGCTTTGTTCGAAATATTTGATTTTGAGAGCATGATAGGCCATGCAATTTTTAAAGAGGCGAAAAAGCTGTTCTTTGGGTTTCCGTATATCAA
>LS502745.1:1272600-1286401 GCA_900490845.1 Pristionchus japonicus | reverse complement strand
GTATCGCAGCTCCGCACTAAAATTATCCATACTTCGGGGGTATCAGTCGATTCGTCTGATCGAGCTCTATCCGACAAGCTTTTAAAAATCACCGGTACTCAACGTTCAATACCAATACATGATACTATCAATTTGCATGAATACTGATAAGAAAATCAACAACCTAACGGCTGACGCGTGTTCTCCATGTTCAGGGCATTATTTTTCAGGTGCCGAAGTGTGCACCAAAACAATTGTGCTTTGATATACGGAAACCCAAAGAACAGCTTTTTCGCCTCTTTAAAAATTGCATGGCCTATCATGCTCTCAAAATCAAATATTTCGAACAAAGCTTGACGGATTCTTGTTAGGGACCCTTGGGACCACCAAAAACTGCATTCAAATTCATGGGTCAAATAATGTGCCAACCACCCCCTTATTCTGTTCGATTCTTACGCGACACGCGTGGTACACATCCTTTCAGGAGCTTGAATGCGATTACGTATGTGCTGGAGACGTTCTTCCATACAAACAACAAGTACACAAAGACAGCACTGTAAACGGGAAGTGTGTCCAGAAGCTCGCTAATTTGGTTGTAAATATTGTTCAGGAACTAGAGCTTTTTTTCTTAGTTCCCGGTTAGATCCTCACTGAGAGCAATATGAAGAGCGAAAAAACAAAGAAAAAACATTGTCCTATTTGCTTGAACCTGTAGGGAATGCTCGAGAATGTTCTTCGAGATGTAGGAAAACTCAGAAATACTTCGTGAGAATGATGAGATTCCATCGTTGGTATCATCGACAAATTTCCGAGTGCATTAATGTCAAGCTCGTGAATAAGTCAAAGAGGAAATGTAAGTTGAATGTGAGTATCATTAGAATGTAAAAAGTTGCAGCTATCTATGTACCGCAGAAGCAGTAGAACGCATTCTTCAAAAATAAGTGAGAATGTGTATGCAATAAAGACAGAAGGGAGAACTTGAAATTCAGAAATCTCAGGAATGACTCATAAAGCAGTCTGACACTCCCTCTCGAATAGCTGAGCACCAGGAGAGGCGGGGACTAGGAGTGAAGGAGGGAAAGTTCTGAAGGCATTTTTCAGATTTTCGAAAACATGTATTTTTTGCAACAACAGCATGAAATCAACAACATCAACAACAGCATGAAATGATAAAAATGATTCTCTGTCAATAATGCTGCTGTTTTTAGAAGCCCAGCATTATGGTTCGCAAATCGTACGATTTAAGCCATGTGAGTGGCTTCTAGAGTGGTGCACTGAATATTTCACGCTGAAATACTTGAAAGGTTCCCACCACTCAGCCCTCCCTCGTGGTTTCCCGTAGTCACGTCAAGTGATGCAAAACAGGCAGTCATTCCAGTTAAGCTTGGCTCTAGACACACTTTCGAATGGTCGAATTGGACGTTGGCCAGTGAGACTATAATACATTTCTAACGCCGATGCTATAGGCGGGAACTAAAAGGGGAAATATATCAAGGTGATCATGAAATCTGACACATACGCACACCGCGAATGAAATCACATTCACGCAAATCACATTATGGAAATGGCACCTGAGCGATTTGAACCTGTTGCACTATGATGAATTTCGCCACTACGGTATGTAAACCGGCATCAGTTTCTGTTTCGGCAGCCAGACCAAATCACAAGTCATGCCGATCGTATTGTAATTGGGTTGCCGTCTGACTCTCTCCATTGCACACACTCTCTCGTCTTCTCTGCACTACGAGGGAGTATGCGAAATGGAGAGAGTGCCGCCGATAACAATCCGCCTAAGTGAATTCTGCACCTGCGATTGCGCCTGATTTCGAAATGCAAGTCAGCTACTCTCCTCATTTCACACACTCTCTCACCGGTCAGAGCGAGAAGAGAGCGTGCAGAATGAGGAGTCTGCTCTTGCTTTCACACTCACGCCTGATTCTGATGGAAAAGGCAGACGAAAGGCTCACTCTGGGCGCAGTTTGAGCCCCCGGGGAACCAAAGGACCAACAGACTTGAAGATGAGACTGATAAGTGATGAGTGGCAATGGAAATCTGAGTTTTGATCGTCTGGACTAAATTAAGAAAACTTCCTGGGCAAACGTTGGAAAAGTCACCTCCATTCCGGGAGTAAACTATCGAAAGCGAGCTTGGCCAATGAAACAGCGATTTATGGACGAAGAATTTTGTTCACACACTCTTTCACCGATCAGAGAGACAAGAGAACACGCGAAATGAGAACCTCCTCATTTACCCCTAATTATGATGCTCGGTCAGTGGAAGAGGATTTTCGAGAAATCTAATATTGAAAAGGATGTGAGGATCTCCGCGGAACACACACAACATGAGATGGTTTTCCTAGGAATGGGCTTTGAACGACCGCTCGGAGACCAGTAGGTGTGTTTCGCGTTTCCCTCTAGGGAATGAAGGAACATCCACTGAGTACGCTACCCACAACAGTGTTGTCGAACACGCTGGGAGGTGTCAACACAGGATTACTCAAATTGCGACTAGAATAATCTTTTTTTCGTATTTCTCTAGTGTGAGAAATGAACATGAAAAGTTTGTGCAGGAAGAATGGGCAATGTTGCAGAGGAGATGAATTGCACAGTTTGCCGAGAATGGGAGCGCTGAAAGGAAAAGAATGGCTGGATGCGTGTCTTCAAAGAACATTGACGAGGCCGGAAAGACGTTTGGATGCAGAAGTTGCAATAAATGCATGGGAATTAGCAAGAATGGAATGTTGTCCTGAGCACCCATGACATAAAAGTAGCATAATAAAAGGCGCAGAAAATAGGGGTCGCCCTCTTAGAATGCGTGATGCACAGGGCACTCGGAGGGAATGACCTACCCATGTGAGAGAAGGGAAGGAAGGGATTATGATTGAATGAGGAGCGAGGGAGGGAGGGCGAGAATAATTGGGAATGAGAGGAGAAAAGGGGGATGACTTCCTTGACGGAGGCACTCTTAATAGTGCAGAAGCAAGTGAAAGTATTTTGAGGGATGCCGAATGTTCTGCCCATTCCAAAGTAGAGTAAACGTGCATGTAGTGATGCAAGCAAAGATGTTTCCACAGTATTCTATACTTAGTTTGGTCGATAAAATGAGATATTTCGGATTCATCTAATTCTCAAATTATCCAAATCATCTCCCATTCCATTGCACATCTCCGTAAATACATGAAAAATTGAATTTATTGAATTGGCGAGCAAAGAACAAATTTTCATCGACAAACAACAATCAGATCCTGAACTGGATCTTGACTGTGGATCGAAACTCGCAGTTTCTCCAAAAGATTTTGCACTTTGTTGAATTGCCTAATTTCCGTATGTGATATATAATGTCGGGGTTCAACTCTCTACTTTGTATTGGGTCCAATCCCTGTCTCTGCACACGATACTGAAATCATAGAATTTACGCTCTTTGACAATTCAATTCACAGAAAATTTGAGAGAGAGAATGCATTGAGAACAGCCTGGCTTGAATAAGTTGTTACGAGTTGAATGAGTTCGATTACACGCACAGCGTTCTGCCCCCCATTGTTTTCTCCAGACAAGGGTGAACAATGGGATTCTCTTTTTGAATTTCCCGCAAAACCGTAATCGAACTGCAAATTTATCTCGGAATTTAAGAAATTTGTGAAACGTAACGCAATTCTGCCGATCGCTTTTGTTACAAAATGAGAACCGAGATGCGTTTCAAAACTCCTTTAGAATCCTGAGTTTGCAATTCCGTTAGGCCAGCCCTCACCCTTGTCTGTCGGGATAGAACGCTGTGCACGGAGTTTCAGCGCCAAAGTGTTCTAAAGCCCGGCACAACTTCTTGGCAGCTTGTCTCTACATCTACTCTCGTCGTTTTTCCGCACCTTTCCCGTACAAAATAACGTGATTGGGTACTCACCTTTTTATTACTCCGAAGTCGAGCCAAGTTCTGGTTATCGAACGGTTGTGCGAAACAGAAATGCCAATAAACTTCGTGGGTGAAGGGTTCATCGAAACGAAGCTGTGATTTGCATTATCATTCAGCATTTGTGATATTTCAGCCACAAACAAGAGTGTTAAGAATATCATTTTGCTCGGAGTTTTTTCACAAGGCTAGCACGAGATAAAACAGATAAAAATATAGCGCAGGATTAGAGATCAATATAGCGTAGGATTAGAGATTAGAGAGAGGATTCTTCCTTTAACTCACTTACCATAATCAAGTCAGCGAGATGGTCATTATTTAGGGTGAGCAGTCCAAATTTAAGAGTTCTGAACCTGCAGATTGTGGGAAGGAAATTTGCAGAGGGTGTCCAGTGATGTGCCTGCAATACGATTTCTTGAAACTCACAGAAACATTCGGCAATAATATTTTAAAATATATCTACACTGATATTTTGCTAATTTCCGCTGCAAGTAAGAATGCATTGAAATTCAGCACCATAAAGCTCACTTTTAGGTCTGGTAATCCATTTCCGGATATGATTGCTCCATTATTGCACTGTTCCACTGGGCCATAGCGATATTTATAGGTTGTGAAAGCTAATGAACATTGATCGCCTAGGCCGTTCAGTAATTCTTGAGAGAACATTGTATGGTAACAGACAGGCACTCGTGAACTTGAATAAGCCTCAGCTAAAGTGATTGAAACTCTGACCATTTTCGCTTGCAGGATAAAATCCTTCATTCTTAAATCATTAAATTATTGTCGTACCACTCGAATGGCCGTTGCAAAGGTTGAGGAACTCACTTGACTGCATCAATGTTATTGAAATCACAAAAGATGAAGCGTACATCCTTTGGATAGCTCCCCGAAAATGAGTGCAAATATTGTTGTACGAACGAATTATCTATTCTAATCTGAAATATGCATAAAACTTTGGCTAACATGGAAAATCTTTATTTACTTTCAGTATCATGACGATTTTATGATCAAACTTCTTCCTCATCTCACGAACACCTTCGAAAGTGCTCAATGGTAAATCGCGGTTGGGAAATTTCTCCTCTAAGTAGTCGTTTATCTACAACGCGTTTGGCTTGTTTTTGCAACGTTTGGAATCAGAAACCTTAGAGTCAATGTGGCGACGGTTCTTCATCGTTTTCACTCCATTCGGGGATGATTCGAAAACTTTGAAGCAAAGCGCCCGATCATTCTCCTCGAATGGATCAAGGTTGACTTCATAGTAGGCTTTGCGCTAAAAATACGAATAAAGATTAAATTGTGGAGTTTTCCTAGTATGACTGTCGAACTGCATGAAATGGTCCAAAGAAATGTTGTCAATGAGCGACTTACCTGAACAATCGAGAGCGCTTCAAAAGTTCTCCTTGGTTTCTGAACTCCACGACGATTCGAAAGCTCGTTTAGTCTCTGATTCATCATTTGCACCATTTCGAATGTTTTCCTGGAAAGAAAACACTGCGATAGATCCCGAATTGAAGGATAAGGCGCAACAATATTCAGCCAACAAAAATATTCGAAAAATCAACCAGTCACAGCATTTCACGACACTCGCCAAGCAATCGTCGTTCACGCTCGAGAGATAGTCCTAAATTCGACCTCTGTCGCGATTTTTTTTACTCCGACCAACCCTCGGTCCGATAACAGCGGCGTTCTCAAACCGCCTGAATCTTTTCTCTCCTGGTTCGGCATCCATCTAGAAAATGTAGCGATTTATTGAGGATTCTTATCGAGCGAGGTAAAAACAGTGCACAAGAGAGATCAATGAAATACAACAAAGCATAGTGGCATTTGATGGTGCAGGTTTGAACATTGATAACAGACGCGACGCAATCCGCGACGCTGGTTTGAACGGAGCAGATGTCAATGCTCGTTCGCGCGAAAGTGGGAGGAATTGGAGTAAATACCGGCGTTGAGCCAGAGGGTTATAATCCACCCCTTCTTCGTTCTGTGGAGGTTCTCATCATTGTTCTCGACAGTCTGTGACTCCCTCAAAATGCTCGTAGAAACATCCGCGTTATGTTGCATCAATGTAACACAGCATTGGAATGCCCCGACGGAAATATGGTGAAGTCCATCGTATGCCTAATTGGGAGATGCAGAAGCAACTAAATACAATGACTCTACGTAGATCTTTCTACGGCAACTCACAATATAATATTTGTTTCTTATTACAAAGGGCTCTAGTCAGGTGGATGCTTCTAAATACAGCTGTTTTAAGGAATTCATTACTCAGATAGTATTCCGGCAAAGAACTACTTCATTGCATACTGGAGGACAACGTCTTTCGATACATTAGTATAGTTATTTCAGATTAACCCGGATCATATTTTAATTTCAGGATGCATAGAATCATTCAAACTATATCAAAGCAAGGAACGTTCAACGTCTCAGTGATTTAATGAGGAATTTTATTTATCTCATTGTAGAGTAACACGAAAACACAAGCAAATACAACACACTTTCATTCACACCCAAAGACAGATCAAAGCGTGAACTCGATTGAAACTTTAGGACGTAACGGACGATCGGTGTCCAAGGTGATCTTGCACTTTGCAGTGTTGCCTACTTTCCGGATGTTGAAAATAGTGTCACGGTGTGCCCATGAACTTTGGATTGGATCAAGTCTGTGTTTTGCCACACGATACTGCAATGATACAATTTATGCCGATTCCTCAAAAATTCGAAGGGGTCGCGGATTCATAGAGAACCATAGAGATTAGCTTCCGATTAGAAACAGAGACACATCTATTTGGATTGTACGAGTTGCTTTGAGGTGAACCCATGTGGTGCTTTCAATCTACCTCTTCTCTCTCGGCTACCCTCTGTATTCTCGTGGGTGATCGCTCACCCGTTTGTCATTCCGAAGTCGAACCAAATTCTGGTTGTCGAATGGTTGGGTGAGGCAGAAATTCCAGTGAACATCATCGATGAATGGTTCTTCGAAACGAAGCTGAGATGTGCATTATAATTCATTATTTTTCATACCCGAGCAACAACCGGGCTTTTAACAATCACGCTGTTGGTACTACGTACTACGAACTATGTAATTTTCAGCGCTTATTGCGGATTACTGTGTATCATATACTTCTTCATTCCCCCGGAAGACTGGTTAACCTATTCGTATATATTCCCGATCACCAACCCTGTGTTAGGAATCTTCAGGATTGGGTGGCCCACTCTAACGGGGAAGTAAAGAAGTGAATAGTGAACTTACCATGATGAGATCCGCAAGATGATTATTATTCAGCGTTAGCAGACCAAGTTTGAGGGTGCTGAATCTGCATATTGAGGGGAAGAATTCTGCTGTGGGCGTCCAATGATGCGCCTGAAAGATGATTTCTTTAGGAAAACCGAAGTATTCGGCCAAAGAAATTTCCCATACGTTAAAATTGCTACTAATTTGCGCTCGAATACAAATAGTAATGCATTGAAATTCAGCAAAATATAGCTCACGTTTAGTTCTGTTAAACCATCTCCGGATATTATTTCTCCATTACTGCACCTTTCCACTGGGTCATAGCAAGAATGGAATGCTGTAAAAGATAATGAACATTGATCTGACTTTGCGACGAAGTCGCTCAGCAATTCTTGAGAGAACATTGAACGATAACAGGTAGGCACTCTTGCAGTTGAATGAGCCGCAGATAAAGTGATTGAAACTCTGATCGTGTTATTTTGCAGGATTATATCCTTCAACCTGAAATTATGTTGTCTTAAGACAGTCACAAAATTGAGACACTCACTTGGTTGCATCAAATTGATTGAAATCACAAAAGAGGAAGCGCACTTCTTCCGGATAATTCCCCGAGAATGTGTTCAAATATTGTTGTACGAAAGAATCATCGATTTTAATCTGAAATATACACAGAGCTTTGGTAAATGAGAGGCCTACATTACTCGGTGAATAATGAAGATTTCGTGGTCATATTTCTTCCTCATATTACGAACACAATCAAAAATTGTCATTGGAAGATCGCGGTTGGGAAATTCCTCCACTAGGTAATCGTTCATCTACAAAATATTTTTTTAAATATTGCGATATTTGGAATCTGAAACCTGAGAGTCAATGTAACGGCGTTCCCTCAAAGTCTTCTTTCCTTTCGGAGATGTTGACGTCCCGGACTCTCGGAAGCAAAGCGAATGATCAAATGTAGGTCGATATGGATCAAGATTGACTTCGAAGTAGGCTTTGCGCTAAAAATACGAAATAAAAAATAAAATGTGGAGTTTACCTAGTTTGACTGTTGATCATGAAATCGTTCAAACCAACAGAGTCAATGAGCGACTTGCCTGAACAATCGAGAGCGCTTCAAAAGCTGCCCTTGGTTTCTCAACCCCACGACGATTCGTTAGCTCGTTCAGTCTCTGATTCACAGTTTGCACCAGCTCGAAGGTTTTCCTGGAAAGAATTCCGAATTGAAAGAAGAGATGGATCAGTACTCTGCCACTTTAATATAAGCAATAATAAATGCATAAAAACTCAACCAGTCACAGCATTTCAGGACACTCGTCAAGCAGTCATCGTTCATGCTCGAGAGATAGTCCTAAATTTAACCTTTCTTTCATATAATCAACGATTTCGTCCAACCTTCGGTCCGATAACAGCGGTCTTCTCAAATCGCCTTCCTCTTTTCCCGCTTGGCTCGGCGTCCATAATTTGGCGATTTATTGAGGATTCTTATCGAGTGACGAAAAACACTAGTGATATCAAAGAGCAAGAGCAAAGTGTCATTTATAGGTCCTGATTTGAGTCTTGATAACAGAATCGACGCAATCCGCGACGCTTATTTGAACGGAGCAGATGTCTATGCTCGTTCGCGCGAAAGTGAGAGGAATCTGAGTAAATTTCGGCGCGGAGCCAGTGGGGATAGTCCAGCTACACATCTCACTTCGAGCAGGAAATTGTGTCATTTTTTGAGTGTCGACTCAATCCCTTCTTCTTATCCAGTCAACCGACTAACGTTCATCCACTAATACTCATTGAATATAGGAGCCATTGTTACTTTTATGGGCGTTTCCTCACGCCATATGCAACCGGACATCAAGCGCATTGAAGATGGGGTTCGATTTTTTATGAATTTGTTCAATTTTTGCCAGTAATCGTTGTGGGAACTACGAGCATATAGAAATGAACAATCAACGAACAATGAACAATTAGTTGTAAAATATCAAATCGCGCTTCTTGATCAATCGAGCATGAGGCCTTGTTGTCCATTTCATTCCTGGCTTCTCTTGAATTCAATGCTGATGTCAGATCGACCATATATCATCAATAAATCCTTGTTGATAAGTGTGCATTCAACTGTGATATTGTTCTTCCTGATTATCCATTCACTGTAATTTTTCGGATCCTGATGATGTCCTGTGTAGTTCACGGAATACTGCAAAGAAAGAAATTTCGTATTTGGATTGTACATACATATACGGACAAGCCTCACTTTGGGTCCTAGCAGATGAGCTCACGAACAGGTTAAAAATGCAACCAATGAACTCCCGTTCAAAGCCATTTTCCAGCACACCCCCATGCCGTACAGCCCCCCCCCCCCCCCCAGCCCCAGAATTGAAACGTTTTCCCCTTATCTGTTCTTCTTTATATTTCCATTGAAATCGGGCTTCGTCTTACCTCTGGCTGTTTTTCTTCAAATGTTGCACAAATGTTCTCACATTTCTATTGTTCTTCATTCGAGACATATCCCGCTCATCCTTCAATTCTTCAGTGACACAGAACTCCCAATGAACATCATGAGAAAATGGAAAGTCAAACCGAAGCTGTAAATTCA
Organism: Pristionchus japonicus; assembly: GCA_900490845.1. Taxonomy (NCBI): domain Eukaryota; kingdom Metazoa; phylum Nematoda; class Chromadorea; order Rhabditida; family Neodiplogasteridae; genus Pristionchus; species Pristionchus japonicus. The sequence continues at coordinate 1,276,703 of LS502745.1, read as the reverse complement.
CCATAAAACAATGAGATCTCTAAATAAGAGGAAACGACGCTCACCGAGATCAAGTCCACAATTTGATTTCTATCCAGTGTGAAAAACCCAAATTGGAGAGTAGTAAATCTGCATATGATAGGCAGAAAATCAGGCGGCGGTGTCCAGGGAATATTGCTCTGCAATAAGAAGTTAATGACTTTGAAATACAGAAATTTCAGGAAAGCTGCTGAATAGGATACTGTTTCGGATACGTATTATGTTCGCATAGATTACTTCCAGATTGCGACGTTTAGGGACCTTTCTGGTGGAGGGAGAGAGGTTGATACAACTAATAGAGAGCCTTCTAAACGTCACAAGTCGGAAGTTTCTAAATATGACAGCAAAAAGATCCTCATCACCATAGTATCGTTGGCTCCAAACACCATTCGATCATCACTCCAATCTCCATAAGTGACGCTGAGAACGCAGTCCTCAAGGGGCGCGCTGAACTCTCGAACAAATGACTCCGTGAAGAGATGTTGACTGTACGCCAGTATAGGAAAATCTCTAAGAGCTTTGTAGACGTTCAATACAACTTTCTTCATGCGTGTTTGTAGGACGATATCTTTCATTCTGAATAAGTTGGTTTAATATTTCGATAAACTAAGGAATTTTTTTAAATCAAAATTACTTTTCGGCGCTCAGTCTGCTGAACCCCCTATAAACCGAACATTATCTGGATAATTCTCACTGAAGGCTGCCAAATATTGACGAACGAATGAGTCGTCTATTTCAAGCTGTTCATGATTTATTTCTTGAGAGATAAGGAATTGTATTGTACCTTCTGGATGTTAAGAATTTGATGATCGAAATTCTCCCTCAGTGATCGAATTCCTTCGAAAAGTTTCTCTGGCACATCGCGGCGTGCAAGGATCTGGGTCATTCTGTAGACTTCGAACTGCAATTTAACTATATTATTATTTTTTTTCAACAAAAATTGATGCTTGCCTTTTTATCGATGAATCGAGTTTTCAGCATTCGCTTCTCATTATTTGCTCCTTTCACTTTATAGGAAAGCGTCCAGTCGCCCTTATCGACTGGATCGAGGTAAAGCGTATCAGAAGAGCGATCCTGAGAGAATTTTTGTGTAATCCGAATTGCTTAATTTGTCGGCAAGAATAACGAAAGAAGAGAGAGAACATGCTAAGGAGCGAAATACCTATAAAAAAAGATTCTATAGCAATGGACTTCAAAGAGGAGGTACCTTAACAATGGAGAGTGCTCGGTAGGTCTTCCTTGGTTTCTTGACTCCTCGATGATTTGTGACTTGATTCGTTCTCTGGCTCACCGTCTCCATGACTTCAAACGTATCTCTGCAGTAGATCACAGTTAAAAAGGCCTAGGATTTAAAACTTTCGTCCAAAGACAGCTTATATTCACGTAGTAGTTAGAGAGATCGATTAAACTCGAGCAAATTACCTATCACAGAATCCCAGGACCGATATGAGACAGTCGTCATTCAAACTCGTAAAGTAGTCCTCAAATGCATCATTTGAACAGCAAATATCGAATCTGACCTACCCGATCTCCGATTATTGCTGGTTTAGCGAATCGCCTGCTTCTCTTCTCATTTGGTTCAGACATCTGTAAATTTAGGCGAAGTTGATTCAAGCAACTCAGAAGCTGTTGAGAAAAGACTCCTGATGAGTACGCATCACAAAATGGAGAGACGCGGTCGAAACAATATCACAAGGTGGCAAGCGGGATTAATCACTCAAACAACTCTCACAATACAAGCTCTCATCGCTATTTACTGTTAGTGACAGACGGAGGACGTTTGAGAAGCGTTCCGCCAATGGTGCACAAGATATCTGGCGACAAGCATAATTTGACCAAGATCTAGCAAGAAAGAGACCAAATTTGACCGCGAAAATCTATGAATTTGGAGCAAAGTATTTGAATTCAGAGCAGTGAGAGGGGCGCGACGCAAGCCGCGTTGCGAGTTCTAGTGGAGCAGATAACCAGAGGGTGTCGCTACGCTCCTTTCCGCCTTTATCGCTACATTATCCTTTTGTGGTATATGCGCTCTCGGTATTGATGATTATGAAAGAAGTCTTCATGAATCGCCCTTCGTAAAGAAACAATGATGGTACTCTTTTGCATGTGCTTATTTCAACAACATGGCTGTAGCCTCTTTATCACTTTCACTGAAATACTGTACATAGAGGCGAGATTGTTGCAGAAATATTGATTGATTGATCATTGTAGGAATTCGGTATGCTTCGATTATCGATTTTCTTAGGCTCCGACGGCGTCGTTGATGGTGACGGTGTGCAGGTCGACGTTGCCGTCCACCTGCATACAGTACCCGTTAGCTACATTAGTCTGTCAGTTATTGATCGCGAAATGGATTTACTTCGAATAACATAATTTGATGATGCTCGCTGACAATATTTCTACAGTAAAACCCATAAATTTTAATGAAGTCGTCGATCGGGTAACGACTACCGTACCTCGAGGGTCTTGAAGTCCTTGGGGCTGCCTCTGTGCATGAAGGTGGAGAAGCGTTTGCCGTTGATGAAGATCTGCAGCGAGAACTCCTCGTTGATGATCGTCAGGTCGAACCTGAAGGTAGGGTTACGGTAGGGTATCGATCAGGAACTGATTGGATACGGTAGCTGATAATATTTATTGTTGATTGTAAATAGGTCTCTAGCTCTACCACGATTAGAACAAACGTGCTTTCGAAACTATCAGTTGCTAGTGAAACACACCTCAACCAAAAGATCATGAAAGATCAAAGATCAAAGATCATCAACTCACACTTCTCCCTTGTTGATGGGCAGGCCTCCGTCTCTCTCCTCCTTGCCCCACATGCTGTTCTGCATCGCGTTTCTGACGACGACGCCCTCGTTGAAGCGGAAGGACAACTGCAAAATTGAATGTTTGAATTCGCCCCAAAATTCAGACAAATAGAGTCGCTGTCGATTTTTCGACAGCCGAGCATGTAATTTTCGAATTTCGCACTGACCGAGAGCGCGTACTCCATGTTCTCCCTGTAGAGGTTGACGTTGAAGCGCTTGCCTGGAATGGGATGATTCAGATGTGTTTCACGCTCGTCATTACAGTTTGTGAAGAACCCCCTTCCTCGATTTGTAGCAGGCTGAGTTGTCAGAAAGAATCCAATCGTTATCTATCAACAAATGTACTATGCAGGAAATTCACACTATCTTCGTCAAGGTTTCAATACATTCGATAGGCTTGGAGATTTCATGCAGGAATTTGGCATGGAGGTGCGGTTCGACAACACAACTATCATATCCCAACCACAATCTCACCAGTGGGCACTCCGGAGATGTCCAATCTCTTGTCAGTGAAGAGATTGGCGACTACTCAGAAGAATTGTGTTCCCAGGTGCCCACAGTATCCGTACAGTACCCACACCACAATCTCACCAGTGGGCACGCCAGAGATGTCCAGTCTCTTTCCAGGACTCATGGCCAACTGAGTGATACAGTATACCCTATCAATACCACTGTATCCCTACCGTACCAGTAGGCACTCCGGAGATATCGAGTCTCTTTCCGGGGACGAGATTGGCAACGGCGTGGTAGGGGTTGATGAACTCCGATCCACCGTAGTGGAACAGACGCAGATTGGAGAGATCGCCACGGATCGAGACGTGATCGATCTGAGAATACGGTAGATTATCGATTGAATACTCGATTCTGAGACTACGGTACGGGCCAATCGATAGTGCTACCGTACTCCATCGAGCGGCTGGCGGATCTCGAACTTGCCGACGTCCTTGCGGTTGGCGAACACCTGGGTACGGTATTGATTATCGATTTTCGCTTCAGGGTGATTATCGATTCCCCAGATCTATTCTTGTCTCCGAACACCTGGGTACGATATTGATTATCGATTTTTGTTCCAGAATCGTTTCTCTGGTTTCTCCCAACCACTGGTTAACCAGTACCTCAACCACTGGTTGGCGGGTATGCCAACCAGTGGTTGAGGTACTGGTTGACCAGTGGTTGCGGTACTGGTCAACCAGTGGTCAGGGTACTGGTCAACCACTGGTCAGAGTACTGGTCAACCAGTGGTTGGAGGGATACGGTATTGTGGAGAGTCATTTATCG
>LS502745.1:1249671-1263553 GCA_900490845.1 Pristionchus japonicus | reverse complement strand
GTACACTCAAAAAGATGCGAAACTGCATGATCTTTGACCTCTTGTACCCGGCCAAATATCGATTTGCATAAAACAAGATATTGCCCATTTAAATAAGCACCCTTGACTGTGTTGAAAATGGTCTTGGCTCAGCTCATGACTTTTACCCTGTACGACACAACGCGTGTAGCTGTTCGATTCTTACACAAACGGGCTCATAGAGCGAATAACTGAATGACTTTATACACTGCCATAAGACAGCATTTGTGCAATTGCGCACATGCATCAAAAAAAGAGCCGAAAGGCGCACAAACCTCCATCACGATGCGGCCAGAGGGCTTGCCTCCAATGGTGATGTCGAAGAAGACCTGGGGGCGAGGCATCTTAGCTTCAGGAAAAGACTGGAAAGGATTGAATGAGAGGCACGTCTTGGATACACAAATCGATGAACGCGTATGCTTGCTTGGATACGCCCGTTTCCAAGGACAGCAAAGCAAGCACAACAACGATGAAACGACAAGTTATAGCAACAAGGTGCGATTGCCACTAAAACTAGCGGAATTAAAACTAACGACTCAAAGAGCACCCTCAACGGAAAAGTAGCTAAAAATAGCTGTAAAAATAAAGTAAACGGAATCGAATGGAGGATTCTCGCGCGAAATGCAATGCCACATGCGCGCGATATTCACGCAAATTATGCGGTCTAAGTTTTCCAAGTCGGCCTCAACTCAAACGCAGTTACTCAGACAGAGAGATCGTGTAAAAAGCGGAGAGTTGCGAACATTCAGCGTATTTTGTTTGACACGGCCCGCTACGTTAGTCGATCCGGCGTTCTGAAGCAGAGTATCGCAGGTCCTGCACGGATGCGCGACATTTGAAATATTTTTCGAATCTGATTCAGTTTCAGGGTGTGATTTTCACGATAAATTTGCTTCTTTCCATCGAATTTCATGGTTGTGCAAGTTTATTTGTGCTCACTGTTGTTCTTTTGCAGCTTTCGAGGGTCGGCGAGACGAACTGAAGCCACAACTCACAACGACATCGTCTGTGGAGGTAGTCCTAAGTTCGTACAACTTTGTTCAAGTGGTTTTTGGTTCTCGTTTTCATTTTATCTTGATGTAACATTAACAGGTGTTTGATGTGTTCTCTAATTTGGTTATATTCAGGTCAGTATGGGCAGACGTCATCGATAGAAGCTGATTCGAGGAAGGAAGCGTTATGTTAATGGTGAGTTTTCTTTCGGCTTTGTGCGTGTGCTTTGAATTTAGTTCGCATTCCAGTATGAAACATAATGGATGGCCTTTTTGAGTCGCTAAAATAGTTTATGGACATAGTCGACTTTGGCACTTATTTGTGCTGGGTTTTGAGCTGATTTGAAGGTTGTCGTGACATATATTGACGTTTTTAAAAACAACTGTTTTTGGTTATCAGCTCGCCCCTCCCTCTTGCTCCTTCAATTTCACTGATAAGTCTGTTTTCTCCCATATCCAGGTCTAAGCAACCCTAGGCGATTACAGTATCATTGAATTACTGTTCTCCCTTCGGTATCCGTGATCTGTCGAGACTTGCACTTATCAGTATCTCCTCATTCCTTTAGTATCACTGTGGAAAACACTACTCTAGTTCTGAAAACCCGTAAATAATATAGTTATTAATATACTGCGCGAATCCCACATGATTGACTGAACGATAATAATGAGAATAGCTTACTTACCTCCCTGGTTTTGAAACCATTTTAGGCAATGGTAAATCTGGGGTACTAAGATGAGGGTACTCTTGTACCGTTAGATAAGCGAGTTAGAGGCGTGGCAAAGGGTGTAACATGAGTGTTGGCTTCTCCACAACACGTTCACAACAAAATTCGTGAAAATAATAAGATCTTGATTACAAACACTCGATCTCGATACCCAGCATTTTTTCCTCTCACATGCACCAGGAGTGCCTTCTACGTTTTGTGAATTGTTTTCGCAATTTCTCGGGGGAGTCAAGCCACATCTAAACCCACGTAGCTAGCCGATGGCCAGGTGAACCGAGGGACACAACGTGGGGGTGAACAACTGTTGTGAGCAGAGAGAGGAAAGAGATAGATAGCATCGGCCAAGAGGGAGATTGAAAGGATGAGCGAGCGCTCATCGATCTGCCCATTCAACCTTGACGAGAAACGACTCTTTCAAATGCAGTAGTCTCTTTTGCGTATCCGAAAAATAGTAGACACTCCCTCGTTTATCTCTAACATCGAGCAAAAAAGTCATGATGAAACATTAGTCACTTCACGATACACCAAACCCTGCGTAACTTATAATATATTTGTAGTATAGAACGAGTATAGTGAATTGACAAAGTATCAATGGGCTGAGGATCGAGTGATATCAGTTAGTTGCTCAAACGAGCTGTCCGCAGTCAGCGATGACGATGGCAGCTGTGGTCTTTCCGGACTGGGACCCGAAGCTTTCGATCTTGGTGACGAGGTCGAGTCCCTCAATCACACGACCGAATACGCAATGTTTTCCGTCGAGCCACTCAGTCTTGACGGTGCAGATGAAGAACTGAGAGCCGTTGGTGTTTGGGCCGGAGTTGGCCATGGACAGGATGCCGGGTCCGGTATGACGCTCCTTGAAGTTCTCATCGGCGAACTTCTGCCCGTAGATGGATTCGCCACCTGTTCCATTGGCATTTGTGAAGTCTCCTCCCTGGAATGTTTATGTTGAGCGAGTGAGTGCGATGTAAGTCTAACCTGAAGCATGAAACCAGGGATGACACGATGGAACGTGCACCCCTTGTAGTGGAGAGGCTTGTCAGATTGACCGATTCCCTTCTCGCCGGTGCAGAGAGCGCGGAAGTTCTCGGCGGTGCGGGGTACCACGTCATTGAACAGCTGAAGTTGAACACTATTGATTGATCATATATAGGGAAGAATAACTTACCTCCATCACGATGCGACCGGCAGCCTTTCCTCCAATAGTGATGTCGAAAAAGACCTGGGGGCGTCCCATCTTTTGGGGTGATGACTGAAATTGGAAGGAATTGGAGGAAGGAGATGGGGGAGAAAGAAACGCTTCGTCTCCTTTTTGATGGTTTCTAATGGCAGCGACTCAGGCGAAATATCCGGATGAGAGTGCAGATGGTTACGATAAATGACTTCCGTGTGGAATAAAGAGGAAGGATGTAAATGAATGCAATAACAATTGTCCAGATGGTTCAAAATGAAAGTTTGGATGTTGATAGGTGCTAGCTGAAGGCCAAATCATACGAGGATATTAGGAGATTTCCTTAGATTCTAAAATCGATATTGAAAGATGACCAGAATTAGGGCGATCTAGTAGACAAATACGGGAGATTAAGATTGAGATTCACTCGTTGTCCAGCCTCTATGAACCACATAAAGAGTGGAAGGCTAGGTGGACTAGGGGGCATAGCGTGGAGTGGACAACTGTTGTGTGCCGATTCAAAATAGATCGATGACATCGGCTAGAAGAGACATCAAAAGAATAATGGAACTCTTATTGATCTGCATTCAACCTCGGAAAGTGAACGAATTGTTCAAATGACTCTTGTGTAGCGGCAAAATGTCGGAAACTCCCTCATTTATCTCTAACATAGAGTAAAGAAATCATTGCGGAACATTAGTCACATCACAATATGCTAGATCTAAGATGCTTAACTTACAACAAACCGTTCATAAATTAATAAGAGAGTGATCGAAGATGGAAATACTGTGAGGTCATCATACGAGAGAATGTGGGTGATTGGAGGAGGGAGGGATCTCGGGAACGAGTCGCTTAAGAGAGCTGTCCGCAGTCAGCGATGACGATGGTAGCGGAGGGCTTGCCGGACTGAGATCCGAATCCCTCGACCTGCTTGACGACGTCGAGTCCCTCGGTGACACGGCCGAACACGCAGTGCTTGCCGTCGAGCCACTCAGTCTTGACGGTGCAGATGAAGAACTGCGAGCCGTTGGTGTTGGGGCCGGCGTTGGCCATGGAGAGGATTCCGGGTCCGGTGTGACGCTCCTTGAAGTTCTCGTCGGCGAACTTCTCTCCGTAGATGGACTCGCCACCGGTTCCGTTACCGCGAGTGAAGTCACCTCCCTGCAATGGGTAATATTAAGCCACTTATTGAGGAATTCCAATCATTTAGAAAAGCTAATCAATAAGGGCATCTATTACCTGAAGCATGAAGTTGGGGATAACACGGTGGAAAGCGCATCCCTTGTAGTGGAGGTTCTTGCCCGACTTGCCGACTCCTCTCTCACCAGTGCACAGGGCACGGAAGTTTTCGGCGGTGCGGGGCACGATGTCGCTGTACAGCTAGAAAGACATTACTCATACACTCAATCTTTGAAATCGATTTTCGAGATGGCATGATGACATTTCGCGAAGTTTCGAAAGTAAACAAGAGGAAGAGAGCACAAACCTCCATCACGATGCGGCCGGCAGCCTTGCCTCCAATGGTGATGTCGAAGAAGACCTGGGGGCGTCCCATCTTAGCTTCGGGAGATGACTGAAAAAAGGAAGGAAATGAGTGAGGCTTCGCGGCAAAAATCGATGCGCGCGAATACACCTGTGCAGTCGGTTTCCCCTAACTACGCGACACTATGGAGACAAAGGCAGAAAGAAGGAAGGGGCAGGGAGAGGAAAGAGACCCTACAACAGTGGGAATGAAGGTGGAAGTGTTTTGGGAATGGCAGTCCAAAGTGACGGTGGAAAACAATAGAGATGGACGCTAGTAAACAGTCAACTCTTCTTGCAGATAACAAGACGAATCTGGGAAAGAAAGGGTCGTTTCGTTGACGAAAATAGGGGGAGAAAGAAAGATGGGGCGGAAAGGCGGCGTCAAACGAGGGTAATTTGAAATTTCGCAAGGTGTTTGCCTCGGAGAAGGTTTTAAAAGTTTGAAAAGTTTGAGAGCTCTAGCGAGGGTAGAGGGGTTAAATTATGGGGATTTTTTGAAGCCTATTGGGAATTTGAGACAGGTAGTGACGGTCGAGACGGTGTGGGTTGAGTTTGAAATAACAAGCGTCGAATCGAACGGCTTACGCGTCCCTGGCAGAGACTCTCGCCTCGGCTCGCCATTGGCTCGCTCCGCCCGCCAAGCGCTGAGTATCGTCCCACCCTCCTCTCCTCGCACACTCTCTCGCGCTGAGTATCGCTGGTCCCACAAGGAAGCGGGCTATTTGAAATAGTTCAGGGGGCTAACAGTGTGTAAACAAGCTGGCCATCTTGTATGCAATGCTGAAGCGGATGGAAAAGAGATCACAGATAATTGTGTTGAATCGAGAAGATATTAGAGACTGCTAAAGTTTCGTTCGGACAAGAAATATTCCTCATATTTTTCTCATATTTTTTGATATCGGTTAAGCAAACCGGAAAGAGTATCTGCAAAACCATATCGCGAATTGATCCATTCTATGAAATTTGAGTTACTTTATGTGCTGATTGTTTTCTTTAGTCCTTTGATGCAGGCGCCTTTCTCAGATTTTTAAAAAGTTGGATCCAAACCAGTTCTAATTCCGTGAAATGAGTCTCCCAATCAAGATTAGGAGTAGTAAGACCCTTTAGGGGGCAGGCCTGCCTTCTGCCTCATTCTCTCTGCACACGCTATTGACTGCCTGAGGGTGCGAGAGAGCAGTGGGAATGAAGAGGGGAAACTGACGGGTGGCAGCTTCCATTCAGTCTCTCCTTCCCTTCCTTACTCACACTAGAGAGAGGAAGAGGGAGAAAGACAGCAACAACAGCCTCGCTGCCCGATGTTTCTGTGCATTGCATCTTGCGAAAGCTTCTAGAATGACCCCGACTTTCGCGGGTATTTGGGGATCTCCGCTCTTCGTTCTGTGCGCTTTCAAGCGGAAACTGCGTGATCGTTCGTGGAGATTTCTGAGAATTAACTGTGCTGACACAAACACTTACATTTAGTCAGCTAAATATTTACCGCTTTCTCACAGTTTTAACCGCTCTTCCTGAGCTGGTTCTCTTGTTGATCTACTTCGTCTTCACTCTAGAATGAGGCAAACTGCCTGCGTTTCGGCGCTAAATCTGCCAATTATTTCCACCTCAAGACCGGGAGTACTCTGACCAGCAACACTTACTCCCTATTCTCTCATGGGTAGGTCAAGTGAACCACTTTGATCCACCCTTCAGTACCTGTCTCTCTCCATTTGATCTAATCTCTGGCCGCTCCGATGGAGTGAGAGAGTGTGTGAATTGGAGAGATCAAAGAACATTGCTCCGACAATCCGCTGATTAGCCTCACACATACATTGAGAGAGATTAGCCACCACACTTGCGCTCGCTAGCGCGGTAAACTACTTTCTCGCTTGTGTACTGTTTGCGTTTCAGAGCCCCCACTTATTCCTTCCTCCCGCACTCTTGCGCTCCCTCCACTTCCACCTTTCCACTTTCTCTGTCGAACTTCCAGGATATTGATCAACGTATCATTACAGTAGCCGATTTGATTGATACGGAATCCCATTTGAAAGATGATGGCTTTGAGTGATATTGATCTACAAGCGATCTCAGTTATCGACCGTTACGGCAGACTGAATTTTTTCGGACTTGTGTAGACTAGGTTTATTTTGTTTTGTATACTTCCGAGAGCTACCGTATCTCACTCTTGAGCTATTGATCCTCACGACTATTTATCACTGTCGTTCTCACATTCCCTACTGTTTACCACAACACACATCTCTCGACACAGGCACTGTTTTTCTCCTTGCAAGGGGCTCATTCTGATTCATCCTTTCTTCCCACCCCTCTCATTCCTTCATTTTCAACTAGAAACTGCATACGCCAGCATTTTCTCTAGTGGATTCATCGTTGTTTGCCAATGCTCCGTTATGAGTGTCATTTCGATGAACATTATGATTCATTTCGGGAGTATTTCAAAACGGCCGCAGCACTCTCTGATTCTCTTTCTCTTCTTTCTCCACTTCGACGTTTACAGCCAATTTCCTGAAACCCGAACCGGGTCAGAGACGCAGGGGGACAACCAGACTAGCATAGTGGACTGCTAGGCATTGCTCGGTTGTTGTTCACTCTGGCTGTCTGTCCGCTCTAGCCCGAGTGCGCTCTTCGTTCAGCCTGGTCTCTCATAGGTTCGAGTATGTTAGAGAATGTGGGTATTTGAGAGAGTCGTACTGCTGCCACTCTCAAATCGTGCCAGCCCGCCTCTTTCCGTGCGAAAAACGACCTATTCTGAGTGAATGCCGGGGGTTTTTTCGGCGCGGTCTAGTGTACGAAAACGATTCCGATCACTGCTATCAGTGTCTGGGCTCGTATCAGAGCGAGAGATCACGCAAAATCGAGAGAGTCCGCTGAACTCGGGGCTATTTCTCTATTCGTTTCCCATCGATTTCTCTCTCTTCTTTCTCCACTCAACGATCGCTCTTTGAGTGCTAGGCGGATTCCGTCCTCCGCCACAACTCTTTTACGATTCAATTGCTTACTTGTTTTGGGCGGATGGACTCTCCGAGGTTTGTCCACTATCTCGCTGCGCACTCGACCTTGGCTTGGGCGGCACATTCCAACCAAAATTCGCTCGGACTCTCTCTGGTTTGCATGCTTTTTTGCGCTCTCTAACCTACCAAATAGTAGATGAAAAGGGTCAAACTTTTCCTCTATTTTGTGAGCACTCCACGACCAGTCTCTTACTTTAGCATGCTATCTCGCATTCTCTGATGGTCTGAGCTCTCATTGATCTCCCCACTCTCTCCTCAAATCGATGAGCAATACCACTTGTTTTTGCCATGTTGTCTCAAAGTATTTCCGTTTGCTGCCAATCCATCTCTTTTGACAACAAAAAATACGCTGTAAAAAGGGCATAGACTGAGTCACGGTAGTAGGAGTGTGAATAAGTGTCCTGTATAGTAAGAATGTCCTTCCCATCAAAATGAGTGTACAAGTACCGCCCTCCGTTTTGCAGTATGTAGCCGTATGAAACCTGAGAACCTCTTGAATTGGATATTTTATCAAGCGCATGACTATCTCGATTTGCCATGAGTTTCCGTCAAATATTCAGGTGGATTGATGGCTTAGGTTACGGTATCGTAAAATTGTGTACTCTATTATGGACTGAATTTGATGCATTCAATCGCTCGAGGGCCTTTAGGGCTACGGTATTTTAAAATAGCATCGTAGAGTGTCTCTCGATTTTACGTCTTCTCTCTTCGCTCTCTTATCTTGAAAAAAGAGCGGAAACTGCTTCTCTAACGACTGCAATTTGAGGAACGACTGCAATTTGAGCTTGATCTCTCACTTCTCCGATTGGCGAGAGAGCGTATGAAAGGGAGAGTGTGATCCTAAATTTTCTAATAACGATCTAGAGAGAAGAGAGACCATAGGGATCAGGGAGAGTCAAAGGCATGTGTCAACCCATTTCTCGTATCAAATCATATCCCATCATCACTATTCTCCTCCTCCTCTCCATCCAATCTCCCCTTCTACGACCTTGAATCTACACGCCCTTTTCGGCTCTTTCTCCTCTTCTTCGTCTTGTTTGTAACTGTTTCCCCCTCTCTGACCGACCAATCTTTCGAAAGTTCTCCTCCCCGGTTAGCCCTTCTTCTCTCTCTACCCTCATTCAATTGTCAACTCTGCCCCCTCAAACCATTCCACTCCCCACTTCCACTCGATTTCCTGTCAAACTCCAAAAGAAGTGCGATGGTAGATCAAATAATAGCTTATTCGAGCAGTGTGAATTGCGTATTTTTTGCGAGTGTGAGAGGATTTGATTGCTCAGCGTTGTGGCGATCCCTTTATATCGGGATTTAGTGCGATATGCAATTTTCGCGATAACCAATTTGCGAGCCTAATGCAATTTATCGGAGTATTGCAGTAGTTGCACGCCCTGAAATTCGCATTACTAATTAGCGTGCCCGGTTTCGTTACTTATCTATTTTTAATAATAGGCTGCGCATACAGTAATCCCAATATGCAACAGGCTCATGCATTCTTACCGTATCCGTTGTCTAGATTTTTGGTGAGCTAGTGAAACATGATCGAATCGGTGTTTCAGTCTGCATGTTTAGGATCCATTTCGCCACTGAAACTGCTCAAGCTCAATCAATACTTTCCCACATCTGTGTTTCATCCCCCCTCTTTCCTCCTTCCGAACACATTACTCCTTTCCCTCCTCTTTCCCATAGTCGTTTCTTTGTTTGTATCGATTTCGCTTCCCCTTTTTGACTACGAGAGCAAATTGTTTGCCTTCGTCATAGAAAAACCATTTCATCCGCCTAAAAAGGGGAGCGAATTGTTAGCCCGCTGTCAAACCTTCCATGTATTCTTGCCCGTTATTTCGCTCATTCGACGAGAGAACACGCAAAATCGAGTGAGTCAGGGACTAACGTTGATCATTGCAGACCAGTTTCTCAACTTCTGCAACCAACCGATCGAGATGGCTGAGGTCAAGTCCTACGTGAGTCAATTATCGATTGGGGTTCGGGAAAATGGGATACGATGTCTAAAATTGAGAGATACTGGGATTACGGTAGCTGTCGTGAGCGTTAGGTAGTTGGGAAGTAAAGGAGAAGCGAGAAATCGTAAAGCGGGGTGATAGCCTATCACTAATAGCCGTGAACGCGTATAGGATCAAGAAGGGAGCGGGGGCAGTTTTTGATCTTCACCGAAACCGGTTGAGCTTTTTCTCAAAGTTATCACTCTTTCCACTCGCCCAATTTTCGCACTTCTCTCGATACGGTCCAATGGAGCTCGTTGAGGTTTCCTACGTGAGTCTGTCCCTTATTATCGATTGACGCTTACGAAGGAGGGTTACGGTATCACAGTCTGGCAAGATGTAGCGCCGTCCACTCGGTCCCTCGATTTCAATTCATTCTCCTCGATCTGAAAATGTCATCGGCCATCAGAGAAGGGGGCCGTAATAAGCACGTATACGAATGGCTGCGCAAAATGATTGAGATGGTGTCATCAAACTGCGTTTATTGCATGAGCCTGCCTAAAGATTTATTCCCGATGATTTTGCGGTCTTGCTTGCAAGTGGAATAATATTTTTCGCACGACACACTGCATAACAATCCGAATTTAGACATTGGTCCCTGGAGTATGAAAAGGTTTCCTGTGCAGCTTGTTGTTGCTTTTATTATCACTACTGATAAGGCTTCTGAAACACGCCGCTGAATCAGGGGTAGTAATCCCTGTTTCCGAGGTCAGGACAGAATAAATTCCAGCTCGATTGAGGCCGTACGTAATTCTCAAATCAGAATGGCACAAATTCATGAGAATTTTCTCATGTCGTCAATCGAATCTCACGGTTTCCCGTGCAGAGGCGGGCACATTAGTACCGAATATTAATTTATTTGCGCGGATGTTTGGTCGCTAATATCTGTCTGCGCAGGAGATGAGTCTGTGTACTACTTGAAGCTACTAGTACCTAGTCCATGCTTGTAGTTTTGCGAGAATTATCTGGGATCCCTCAATTGTTTTCAATCCCTGAAACCCCTAAGAATGCAGAGAAGCTGTCACCCTCTCGCAGAGGCTGCATGAACCCGCGAAATATGACACGCGGCTACTTTTTCCTGCCTTCTCCCTCTCTGTTCTTTCAACTCCTCGAGAGAAGTATCTTGTGAAACCGAGAGGACTGACTGCCACTCCCCCGCTTTACTGCAGCAGAAAAGCAGAAGAGTCACGATGTTCTCATGAGTTTCTGTAGAGAAGACGTGATCTCTCGGAGGTCAGAGAGACGAGAGATAAGGCGAATCAGAGAGAGTCCCCAGGTCATGTGTCATAAGCGATGATTGGTGACGGGTCATTGGTGTCGTCCTCCCCTCTCTCCGCAGAGAGAATGCATGAAGATGCAAAGCGAGAATACAAAGTTAGAGATAAGAGCTGTCAGTCGGAATGGAGCATTGTTCTTGACTATCTGTTTCACGCACACTCTCTAGCCGGTAAGACAGAGTGAGAGAGTATTCAAAGCAAGAGCTTTGCTCTTGATATTTAGAATGCGTTTCTCCATTCTGCATGTTATCTGACCCGCGAGAGTGAGTCACCGCTCTGAAAGCCATAGTAGCGGTGAAGCGACGTCAAGCGATTAGGAGATTCCCCTCGAATGGGCGCGGTTGCTAATGAGAAATAAGAGTAATCGTCTATGATTTACGCACGCACTCTAATCGGTTAGAGCGAGTGAGCAGAACGGAGAGATTAAAGGAAAACACTATGACCTCAATGTACTGCTAATTGGATGGAACACACTATAGTGCTTCCAAAGAACGCTGAAGTGTGCAGCACTATCCGTAATTGGCATTCCTCTAGGACCCCGGAATTACCCAGTTCTTGAGGCGGAATTCTTGAGGCTTTGTGGGATGACTACTTTTTTGGGAGTAGCTGTTTGAGGACATTCGTATTAGGTGTCTTCTTCTTTTTTAGCAGTCGAAAAGGATCGAGTTTCAAGCCGTCATCGAATTAGCTATGAAGAATGGAGAGCTAGGCGTTGATGGTTGATGCGTAGGATAAGCGAGGGTGAATCACGTCTGAAGTGAGAAGTATCGGATGTCTCAATAACAGCGACCTAACTCATCAGAAACCTTGCATTGCATGGACAATCTTGGAGTCTAATTGGTTTCTCTACATTTTTTGAAGGTAGACATACTTCTGGTGACATTCACATTCTGGATGTCTCACCTCCTGCCTAACTCATCTAACTCGCATCAGCAACCCTGTGATCTCTAAACACTGCAATACAGCAGCTGACGAGGAAACGGAAACCGAGCCATGCTGTTTTTTCAGCGCTTGGAATTCAGCATCAAACGAAACGTGATTTCGCCTTGTGTTCCTGCGCTCAAAGTTTAGGCCGATTGACACACGAAATGTGAGCAGCCGTCTCTCGATTATGCAGGGTCTCTAGCAAGGCGGAGTGCAGCTGGGCACGAATGTTTCGTTTGAAACAAGAGGATTAGATTGACCCTCTCCGAGTTGCATACTCTCTAGCGAAAAGAGGATTATTCGTGCAACAAATTAGTGCGCATTGGGAAATTATCTGCTTTGACCTCTACTCTAGTAGAATATCAGCGAGATAAATTGAGAAAAAGATCAATTAGCGAATAGCTGCAACACAGACTCTAATTAGAGGAATGTTAATTAGGGAGCTTCGATGACAGCAACGGTTTGTTTGATTCAAACATTGACTGCTGAATGATGATCGATTATTGGATGGAAACAACAGATGATCGTTTGTCCGTGTCAATTGCTCAGGTCGCCGGCCATGTTTGGAGGGCAATTTGATTGCTGCTATCAGCTGTTTGGGCGGATTGGACAATGGAACGATACCGCCTGACGTGCACAATCAAAGAGTGCCAGTCAGTCACAAGTTTGACTGCGGAGCAACCAGGCTCTGGAATGGTCGTCTCCTTGTTTCGTTTGATCTCTAGTCTGGTAGAAATGAACAGGGAGCATGCAGGATGGAGAGAGCCAGAGGTTGGATCCTCTGGCGCCATTGGGTAGAGTGAGTAGAGTGGAAAGAGTGCGTGGATCGAGGAGAGTCAGAGAGGGCGACGTGGAAGGACGACGGTTTCATTACTGCGTAGTGATATCTCCCCTCAATCGACGATAAACAATGGTCACATGGGGGCGGCCAGGCTGCGGAGGAATTGAGAATCGGCACACATAATAGTGATGGTGGAGATCAGAGATGAGAGGCTGGGATTGAGGAAGTTCCCTGGGTTTGGATGAAGATTTGACAGTTTTGTGAGGGTTGGGCGTTGCGCGATGGGAGTGATAAGGGGAGAAGAAACGCTGAAGCTAGGAGTAAGAAAATGCGTGGAAGTGGTGAATCATGGATGATGGTTCTGTAAATTATTCTGTTTTTTCGGGGTTTGTTTATAGATGGATGGAAATGGGAAGAGTAGTGAGTGATGATTACTGTCGTAGTGGGATAGGATGAGCATAGGATGGATATCGAAATTTTTCGACTTTGCGGGAGATCAAAGATCAATCTTCTGATTTTCTAATTTTTCACCCGAATCTCGAAGTAGAAAGAGATACGTGTAACGCGATTCCGTCGGAGGAGTCTAGGCTCAAAATCGAGAATAGTGTGCAAGCAGTAGATCAACGTGCAGTGTTCCCTGATGAAATTGTTCGGGTTGAGCCTCGGAGAGTTATTCTTCTCCTAGTGATTACAATCTCAATCATAGTTCTGTGTGTACACAACTGCCTCTATCTCTGAATCATAATCTGAATCCCTGCACTGTGATGCTACTTTTATCCCCCTTCTCGTTCGTTTGTTTCGAAACACTCTAAACTCTCACACGCAACTAGTCGATTATTCCTCTATCTCTCGTCCGTTTCGCTTCGTTTTTTTCCTGATCACACTCTTCATCTCTCTCTCTCTCCTCTTCCTCCTCTATTTGCGACCCCTACATAGGCAGACTCCCTCCTCCTCCCTCCTCCTTCTCCCTCCTCCCGACGACTAGAGATAAGAGGGTGCAGACACCTGAAGCAGTACTAGAGAGCATGCGAAGTGAGGAGAGCGACCGGGCGGAGCGAGCGCTCTGGAGAGGCAGGCTCTCCCCCTCCGTCGCCCCTCCCCCTCCTCACCTATCCTCTTCATTCCGACGTGTTTCAACCATGTCGCACGCTAGTCAACCCACAGTCTCTCCCTTGCTACACGACGACCAGTCGCCATCGACCGAGTCTCACGCTCCCGCCACTGCTCCTGCTGCTGCTGCAGACTCCGCCCACTCCCAGGAGACCTCGCCAGCGGACGAAAGGTGCATTAGCGTTCATTCCTCACCGAGTTCCCAAGCCCCTCTCCCCTCATCGATCGACATGGATGCCCCCTCTGCCCCCGTCCCGTCTGACGACAAGTCCCCTGTACACTCCTCCCTCTTCGGTTCCTCCTCGGTCGCGGACGCAGTCAACGATGTGCTGGAAAAGGTTGGCTCCGAACTTCATGACCT
>LS502745.1:1230644-1249571 GCA_900490845.1 Pristionchus japonicus | reverse complement strand
CCCCGCCCAGGAGGAGTCCCACGACCAGACCCATGCCGATTCCACCCCTGCCCCCGCCCCCGCTCCCGCTGCCCAGACCGAGGAGAAGACCGAGGATGCCGACCCGACGACCCCGACCCAGGCCGGATTCGACGCCGACTCCAATGGATTCCACCTGCCGAAGCCGGCTGATGCAGAGGAGGCCGATGACGCCAACTACCAATCGCTTGTGCAGGTAGTCTCTGGATTCATTGGCGGACACCCGATTATCGATTCGGTGTTGGGAGATGCCAAGCCTGCTGAGGAGTCCTCTGCCTCTGTGGAGGAAGAGAAGGTGCCCGAGCCAGTGATCCTGCATCAGGAAACGGCATCCCTCAAGCCCGAGTCTCACGAGGAAGCCAAGGCACCGACCCAGCCATTCGATCCCTGGTTCGATTCCGCTCCCGCCCAGCCCGAGGCCAAGGAGGCCGAGGAGTCGCACGATGCGCCGAAGGAGGCTCCGGTCGAGGCACTCAATACGGAACTGGGAGATCCCCGTGACGAGTTCAAGCCCGCCCAGGAGGAGGAGAAGGTGCCCGAGCCGGTTATCCTGCAGCAGGAAACGGCAGCCGCCGCTGAACCCGAGCACAAGGAGGCAGAGCCCGCCCCTGCCCAGGAGTCTCATGAAGAATCCAAGGTTGATGAGGCTAAGGCCCCTGCCCAACCTTTCGATCCCTGGTTCGACTCCGCCCCTGCCCCGGCTCAGGATCAACCCGAGGCCAAGGAGGCCGAGCCCGCTCCTGCTCAGGAGGAGTCCAAGGCCGCCGAGGAATCCCACGAAGCTCCCAAGGAGGCCCCACTCGAAGAGCCCTGTGTCAAGCAGGAGGCCGTCCTTCAGTTCGTCGAGGAGGATTCAGCTGCCCCCGCTCCTGCAGTCTGTCCAGGAGTGCCCCAGGATCACGAGGTGCCTGATGCTCATGCTCTCGCCGACCACGGCTTCCACACCGACCCGCCCGCCCAGACCCTGACCAAGGAGCTGGATGAGCCGGCACCGGCTCAGGAGCAGGTGCAGGCACCAGTGCCCATCGTCTCCGGATTCATCAACGGACACGCTGTTGTGGATGGCGTCACCGTCGAAAGCCCCCAGAAGTCCGTATCTCCCGATGCCGGCAGTGAGGATTCGTTCGAACTGGTCGAGCAGACTCCCCACGCCGAGAAGTCGGACGAGGACGAGTTCCACGATGCTCATGAGGACCACGAGGAGGATTTCGCCACTGGCGAGACGCCCGAGCTATTCGAGGAGGTCAAGGCGCACAACGAGGAACCCAAGGCTGCGCAGGAGGAGGAGAAGATTCCCGAGCCAGTCCTTCACCAGGAGACGCACGCTGAGCCTACCGAGTCACACGAGGAGCCCAAGGCTGCCCAGGAGGAAGCTCATGAGGAGGCCAAGGAATCCCATACTGAGCCCGAGGCTGCTCAGGAAGAAGAGAAGATCCCCGAGCCAGTCGTTCATCAGGAGACTCATGCCGAGCCCGCCGAGTCCCACGAGGAGCCCAAGGCTGCCCAGGAGGAAGCTCATGAGGAGGCTAAGGAATCCCATGCCGAGCCCGAGGCTCCCGCACACCAGGAGGAGCTCAAGGCTGCTCAGGAGGAGGCCCATGAGGAGTCCAAGGAGTCCCACGAGGAGCCTAAGGTCGCCCAGGAGGAAGCTCATGAGGAGGCCAAGGAATCCCATGCCGAGCCCGAGGCTCCCGCACACCAGGAGGAGCCCAAGGCTGAGGAGGCCCATGAGGAGTCCAAGGAGCCCCACGAGGAGCCCAAGGTCGCCCAGGAGGAAGCTCATGAGGAGGCCAAGGAATCCCATGCCGAGCTCGAGGCTCCCGCACACCAGGAGGAGCCCAAGGCTGAGGAGGACCATGAGGAGTCCAAGGAGTCCCACGAGGAGCCCAAGGTCGCCCAGGAGGAAGCTCATGAGGAGTCCAAGCAGTCCCACGAAGAGTCCAAGGAGTCCCACGAGGAGCCCAAGGCTGCTCAGGAAGAAGCTCCTGCTCACGAGGAAGCCAAGGAGTCTCACGAGGAGCCTTGCGTCAAACAGGAGGCTGTACTCCAGTTCACCGAGGAGGAGACCGCTACTCCTGCTGAGGCTCACGAGCAGCCCACGGCTGCCCAGGAAGAACCTCACGACTCTGAAGAGGTTCATGAAGTCTTCGACCAGGCACCGCCTCAGCCCTGCCTAATCCAGAAGGAGCCTCTTCCCGAGCACCCGGCTGCGGGTCATGATGCCGAGGATAAGATCACTGATCCCGTCGTTCACCAGGAGACTCATGCCGAGCCACAGCACCAGGAGATGGACCCGACTCCCGCTGACGTTACTCCAGCTGAGAATCACGAGGAGCCCAAGGCTGCTCAAGCGGAAGCCCACGACGAACAGAAGGAATCTCACGAGGAGCCCAAGGCTGCCCAAGAAGAAGCCCACCATGAGGAGAAGATTCCCGAGCCCGTTCTCCACCAGGAGGCTCATGCTGAGCCCGAGCACAAGGAGATGGATCATACTCCCGCCGAGGTCACTCCCGCTGAGACACATGACGAGCCCCAGGCTGCTCAGGAGGAGGCCAAGGAATCCCATGCCGAGCCCGAGGCTCCCGCTCACCAGGAGGAGGCTCCTGCTCATGAGGAGTCCAAGGCTGCTCAGGAGAAGACTCACGAGGAAGCCAAGGAATCCCACGCTGAGCCCGAGGCTCCCGCCCACCAGGAGGAGGCTTCTGCTCATGAGGAGTCCAAGGCTGCTCAGGAGGAGACTCATGAGGAAGCCAAGGAATCCCACGCTGAGCCCGAGGCTCCCGCCCACCAGGAGGAGGCTCCTGCTCATGAGGAGTCCAAGGCTGCTCAGGAGAAGACTCATGAGGAAGCCAAAGAATCCCACGCTGAGCCCGAGGCTCCCGCCCACCAGGAGGAGGCTCCTGCTCATGAGGAGTCCAAGGCTGCTCAGGAGGAGACTCATGAAGAGGCCAAGGAATCCCATGATGCGCCTGAAGCTGTAGCCCAGGAGGAGCAGAAGGCTGAGGATGTCGAGGAGAAGATCGCAGAACCTGTTCTCCACCAGGAGACTCACGCAGAGCCTGCCCACGAAGAGGAGCCCAAGGCTGCTCAGGAGGAGGCTCATGAGGATACCAAGGAATCCCACGCTGAGCCCGAGGCTCCCGCCCACCAGGAGGAGGCACCCGCTCACGAGGAGCCCAAGGCTGCTCAGGAGGAGGCTCATGAGGATGCTAAGGAATCCCACGCTGAGCCCGAGGCTCCTGCCCACCAGGAGGAGGCGCCTGCTCACGAGGAGCCCAAGGCTGCTCAGGAGGAGGCTCACGAGGTGACCAAGGAATCCAATGCTGCGCCTGAAGCAGTGGCTCAGGAGGAGCAAAAAGCTGATGATATCGAGGAGAAGATTGCCGAACCTGTTCTCCACCAGGAGACTCACGCCGAGCCCGAGCACAAGGAGGATTCCGCTGAGACCCACGAGGAGCCCCAGGCTGCTCATGAGGAGCCCAAGGCTGCTCAGGAGGAGGCCCATGAGGAGGTCAAGGAATCTCACGCCGAGCCCGAGGCTCCCGCCCACCAGGAGGAGCCCAAGGAATCCCACGAGGAGCCCCAGGCTGCCCCAGAGGAGCCCAAGGCCGAGGATGTCGAGGAGGAGTCGTTCTCCAAGGTCACTGTCGCCGCCGTCACTGCTGCAGCTGCTGCAGGTGCGGCCGGACTGGCTGCTGTAGCAGCCGCTGTACATGATGATTCGCACGAAGAGCCCAAGGCTGCCCAAGAGGAGGAGGCCCACCAGGAGTTCAAGGAAGCACATGCTGAGCCCGAGGCTCCAGCTCACCACGAGGACGAGCCCAAGGCTGCCCACGAAGAATCCCACCAGGAGGAGGAGAAGATCGCCGAGCCGGTTTCCCACCAGGAGACCGCCGCCGCCGCCCCATCTTCCTCATCCGCTGACGCGTCGCCTATTCTCGTCGATACTCACGACGAGAAGGATGTCGGGCCGTCGTCTCACACTGCTGAGACCCCTGACGAGGCTTCCGATGCGCACCGCGATGAGGAAGTGGAGGAGCAGATCGCCGGCCCCGTCCTGCACCAGGACACGCACGCCGAGCCTGCTCACGAGGAGGATGAGGAACACTCGTCCAGGAAGAAGCGAGAGGCAGGATTCACTGATGTCACTGAGGAGGAGCAGACGGTCATCGAGACCCAAGGGCTGCAGACCGAGTCCCCGTCGGACGGAGAGGTCCAGGTGTTCGAGGACCGAGTGGATGACGTGGAGGACCCGGAGGACGACAGAGTGCCAGTGAAGACCGTCTTCGACAGGAGTATCAAGAAGGTGAGAAAGTGGCAGAGAAATGGGTTATTTTAGCGCTGATTAATTATTTGTTGTTTGGCGTGCGCCGATTTGCTGGGAAGTTAGAAGGCAATCTCTGACATGGTTTTGGTGCCCAACGTGATTTTGGTACGGATGTTCCCTGTAGTCCCAGAAGGGCGGAAGTATTTCATCTCTCTGATTACACGGGGCTTCCCTCTCAATCTCGGTTGATTGGATGATTCAGAGGGCAGGAGAGAGAGACATAGCAACTTTTTGCTCGTCATTCGTTTGGGTTTTCCCCTCTATCCTATCTCTCTCCTCTTCTGGGTTTGCCTAGCTGTCGCCTGCTCTCATCGATATGAGAAGGAAGTTGGAGGTTGGAAGAGAGGAGAGAAATCTCTGATTCGGGGAATGGAGAAGAAACTCTTCGTTGCCATAGAGAAACGAACGCTTTTTGCGCTTGCGAGAGTGCGAATAAACGATTGGGTGAGAGAGGAAAGAGGGAAAGGGTTTCGGGCGTCGAAGTTGGAAGAGAGGAGGGAGAACGGAAAAGGGCGAGGGACTGAAACGCATTAGGGGTCCAACAAGAAAGGAAGACATAGTTAGTTGTTTCGTCACCCGCAAGTCTATGCTCACGACAGTAGGCGTACTTTGGGAGCACATTCATTGGTCGGATTGGAATCAGGTCCTATGTGGAAGATTTGGAGTACGGTAGTTGATTATCGATTTTTCAGCCCGTGCCTTACCGCTCGCTGCTCCAGGAGAAGATCGAGCCTGGACAGACCCTGATCGTCAAGGGATCCACCATTGATGAGAGCCAGCGGTACGGTAGTTTCATCGATTATCGATTTTTCAGGTTTCAAAGATTTTTGTATTGGTCTGTGGGCTCTGGTCGTTCAACCGAGCTATTTGTGAGCCTAAAACTCTTTGCAACTCTTTTTCGGCGCCCATTTGAGTGGCTCTCGCAATTAGGCGTGTGCCTTTACAATTGTATAGAGTGCTGGAGGAGAAAAAGCGTTCGAGAAAAGGGGGAGAACGATGCGTGGAATGCTATTGAGGGATGAGTCAACGATGCACGATGGTGTGTCAGTTCCCATCACTCAAAGCTCACGTGGAAACTGTGCTGAAAAAATGATAGAAGCGAGGGCGAGAGAGTGTGCGGAAGTGAGAGAGACAGAGAAGCAGAGAAGGCAGTAACAGTAGATGGGAAGGCTCATGTGATGAAGGGGGAAGAAACGTGAGGGCAAATAGACAACTATTATCACTGTGGTACTAATGATAGATCGGCGGCTCTTTGACCTACAAGAGAGATCACAAGGGAAAGAAGAGAGAACTTACCCGCGAACAAAGTGGTTCTACCCTAGTTCCCTGCTGATCTTGAGATTCTGTGAAGAGGTTTCTTCGAACAGAAAATACAGAAACATTGGAAGTGCTGGATAGAAGATAGAAGACAAAATACCCAATTTATGAAATTGATCTCTGATCTCTTCGCAGCTTCACCATCAACCTCCACTCCAAGTCTGCCGATTTCTCCGGCAATGATGTGCCTCTCCACATCTCCTTCCGCTTCGACGAGGGCAAGGTACGGTAGATCGATCGATAATTGGGAATACGGTAGAATTGCGTGTAGTTCTTTTGACGTGTGTATGTCTAGCGTGACGAAACAAACGAAGAGATTACTGGTGTGGGTTACCGGTAATCTCCTTGAGAGTTTGCAGAGCGAAAGATTTATTTCGAGAGGCAGAGGGAGTTTCTGAAAGAATTTGGAGAGCCGGGGAATGGCAAAGCCGGGGACCAAAGCCGGGAATAAATTATAAGAGCCGTCGTTCAGGTCGTCATGAACACCTTCCACAACGGCGAGTGGGGCAAGGAAGAGCGCAAGTCCAACCCCCTGAAGAAGGGAGACTCCTTCGACATCCGCATCCGCGCCCACGACGACCGCTTCCAGGTCCGGCTTTTACTATCCGGGATGTTGAGCACATCCGGATCCTATTTAACGGTTCTACGATTTGCAGGTTGTCATCGACCAGAAGGAGTTCCGTGACTTCGAGCACCGTCTCCCTCTCACCTCCATCTCTCATCTGTCGATCGATGGAGACCTCTACCTGAACCACGTCCACTGGGGAGGAAAGTACTACGTAAGTGGGATTACGGTGGAAATCCTTTACTGAGTTGTACGATTTGGAATATGTGTTGATTGTCATGTAAATTGGCTAATTGTAAGGGCAGCTTAGAGTGTAGTGAAAGCAGGAAATACTAATGTTCCCAAGAATCAGTGTTTGGACATTCACAAGTTTCCCAGAAGCCACACATCAAAGCTCTCACATCAAAGTTAGTTCGCACGCTAAATGAGAGGATGTTCACTCTTGTGCTCAGGTTGAAAAAATATGTGGAATGTTCTTGTTTCTCTTTCATTCTTTAGGGTAGGGGGTAGACCAGGTTGCCGAAAATACCCTCGGTACTGTACTGATAACAACCGTGATAATTAGAATGTTTTGGATGTGATCTTGATCTAGTGATTACCGCTGATATGTAGTTCGGCGAGTAGTTTGAGGGGTCACACGCTTCGAATGATGTGGTGTTAGCTCACGCGCTTCGCTGTGAGCACACTTTGGTGTGGAACTTGATGTTTCAAGGAGCGAAGATAAGCAGGGAAGTGCTACTATTCTAGTGCGGGAAACACTCATAATGACGCACAATCTATTCCGCATTCCGCGACCCGAATTGAATATTGAGGATGTTTTCGGCAGTGAACTGTTAGAAAAACAGCGAAAGAACACTCATAATTGTCTCGTTCTGTTTGCTGGAGTGACCGTAACACTCGCAGTGTAAAGTGGGGGGATGTTTTGGGTATCCTCGATCTTTTGGCACGAGGTTTTACAACTTGCCAATCGGCAGAGTTCTCAAAATAACCCGAACGGCAACTTTCCCAGAGTAGCAAACACGTGTCACTTTAGACAAACAGACTCGACTGTTATGTGTAATGCAAACGAATCAAAGGGAGTATTGAATCGAATCGAATCGAGCGTGGATCAAAGACATTGAGGGGATTGAACAGTGAGCTGAACTGTGGCCAGAGATCAAACCAGCGCGCCCTCTTTATGCGCAAAGCACACAAAACCATCGAAAGTGGTCTAAAGTGCGCGAGGAAAAAGTTTGAGGTTTACAATGTAAACTCAGAGTGTGACTCAATCGCGGGGGTTTGATACGTCAGTGGAACATGAATGCATGAAAGAGAGTGAGGGGTTAGGAATTGAAACTTCTCAGAATTTTCCACAAAGAGTAGTGAAACTTATGAGGCTTTTTTAGCATGAAAGAGCTGCAATTAATTTTGATCTTTGATCTCTTTCAGCCCGTTCCCTACGAGAGCGGAATCGCCAACGGCTTCCCCGTCGGCAAGTCGCTCCTCATCTTCGGAGCCGTCGAGAAGAAGGGCAAGAGGTACGGTAGATCAGGGTTACGGTAGATCAGAGATACGGTACTAATCGATAATCTCAGATTCAACATCAACCTTCTTCGCAAGAACGGCGACATCGCCCTCCACTTCAACCCTCGTTGCGACGAGAAGGTGAGCGATCGATAATCGAAGATACCGTGGCCTAGGTTACGGTAGCGTCTCAGCGGATACTGTAGCCAACCGTGACATGAAATAATCGATAATTGCAGGTTGTCGTGCGCAACTCGCTGGAGGAGAACCAGTGGGGCAACGAGGAGCGCGAGGGCAAGATTCCCTTCGAGAAGGGAATGGGCTTCGATCTGGCCATCACCAACGAGGCGTACGCCTTCCAGGTGAGAATTGACTACCGTAATCCAGGAAGTTCCGTTTGAAATCTAGGATAATCGATAATCGATTGCAGATCTTCGTGAACGGCGAGCGTTTCGCCACTTTCGCTCACCGCACCGACCCCAACGACATCACCGGACTCCAGATCCAGGGAGACATCGAGCTCACTGGCATCCAGATCCAGTAAATGGTCGCCCGGTCCCGGATCGATTGATGACGGATACCGTAACCTCTTCGGAGGGTACGGTAGCCCCACCCGCCCACTGCCCTCGCATTGTAAGATTCCCCCATTTTCCCACGCTCGTTTATTTGTCCCCCATACCGGAATCCTATCCCATTTGTGAATTCTGTAATCAGCTATACTCCCTAAGATTTTGAGCGTAGAAGCACGGCTAACGATTGCATAAGAAGTGTCTAGTAATTCCCAAACCCCCAAATCCAATTTTGTAATTTCGCCTAAATCGTGAAGTGTATTACTTTATTGCTTGATAAAGTTGTATTCTGCACAGTCATGGCGTGGTTCTGAGCATTGCAGAATGGATCAAATTACAGATTGGTTATTCAAGTATCAGGTGCTTCCTTTCTCTGTAACAGGATCTCTGGGAGAAGTGCGCCCACGAGTTTCTCAGAATCAGAATCCATTGAACAAAGTATTCCATTTGAGAGAGTCTGACAGAGTTTCAAGTTGCTCTGGTAACGGAGAGTTGGGCTTGCAGGCTACGGTAGTTTCACTACCCTGACAATTTCCTTCCACGTCCTTCACTTCGTACAAAACGTGGGAAATGTACACATATGTGCGTAGCTGAAACCAACATCTCACTTCCTCCTGCAAACTTTTTGTTTCCGCTTTCGTGTATTTCCATGTAGAGATGACGAGTGAATCAGAGTTCATCCTCTTCGTTCATTGATTCTTTGATTCATGACAGATTGGTGGAAGGAAATTTTCTATAGTTGCTTACGCGGATTCAGCCCACTCGCTACAAACTCACATGAGATTTTGTAGAGAGTTTTTGCAGGTGAAAGTTACATGAGATCAAACCTTCATTCGGGCGTGAGAGGGATAAGCCAATTCAGACGACGAAGTGATGGGGAGAGTAACCTTTCAAAGTGAAACACTGGTACGGAAATTCGGGGAACTCAAATTTTGAGATTGAGATTAGGAACAGAGTATTTTTTGAAAACGAGCTCGCAATGTTCATTCTCATGAATGATGAAAATCATGTCTCTTGGTTGCTATCAGACGATTCGTCGCTACGTCTTATATTCACTAATCTATCCAGAAGCTGCAAAATAAATAAGAAAAGTTTCACGAAATAAATTAGTTGTTGATTGCTCAATATCCATGCTTCATCGTTACGGTATATTAACTTCATTAATTATAATTACTCGAGTTTTAACCAAATTCGCTAGTTGCTGCTTTATTTGTTGTTATAACATTCGATTCAGACCTCCTTTGCCTATTGTATTGGCCTTAACGCGTCGCTCTTTATCCGCTAGAAATCTGTTTGTTTCGTGTTTCAATCTCGTTGCTTGTTTCTCTGATCAATTTCCCCGAATCTAACTAGCCGCGTCGGGGTGTTAGCCGGCGCTATTGATCCTCCGTTGTTAGGGGAGAAGGAGCGAGTGTGGGGTGAGTGAGTTAGGCGAGAGTCAGCCAGCATGTACATAGAAAGGGACGAGAGAGGGAAAGAGACGCCTCAGCTGAGAAGGAGAGGCGAGGCAAAGAGAGAAGGAGGAGCTCCCCCTTCGTATTCTCCCCTCAAGGCTCGCGAGGCGAGTGAGTTATAACCGAATATCTCCCTCTTGCGTGTCCAACATCGATTGACTTTCCCTTTTGCGGTCCCGAACCCTATTCGCTCTCGAACTGATCCCATTCCCTCTTCTCCCTTGTTGATTCAGTTGCAACTCACTCTCTCCCATGCAATCCATCGTCCCCGCACCCCCTTTACTCGTACACAACCCTTATCTACTTCTCTCTGACTCGCTCTGGTTTTGCAATGGGTCACGAGCGCAAAAAGTGAATAGAAAAAGGCACTTCTTGCAAAAAAGCTGGTTGCATTCAATGATTTTCGCTTTTCCTCTCCACTTCCGTTCCCTTCTCTTTCATGTTACTCTCTTTCTCTGAATCTTCTTCCAATTCACTGCTATTGATTGGGCGCTTTTCTACTACTCCCCATGCCTATGTTTATGTTCGTAGCCAGGGAAGGTAAACACGAGGACCGGCTTGTGAATCGCTGGAGTCTATTGACTCTTGTTAACCTATTTTTTATATTTATTTCAACAATTGACACTATTGACCGATGCTTCCTTGCACTACATTTCTTATTCGCGAACATGAATATAACAATACTTTAACTATTTATTTAATTAATTCATTAAGAAATGAGGACGACGTCCTCTCTACTCCTTCTGGCGGTGGGCATCGGACTGGTTCTCGGCGACGATCGCTCCTTCTGCGAGGGAGAGTGCGCAAGGAAGTACAAGGAGGAGGTTGTCAAGGTGGGATAGCGGCTTTATTTGTTTGATTGTTCATGGCACGTTCGCTCAAGATATTGACAAATAAGAATCAGCTTGTGATTTGAAGGTAGTCTGAAACATAAATCGAGAGTGGATATTTTGATTTGCAAGATTCATATTAAAGGTGCGCTTTTACGGCGCTCTGAAACAGCATTTGTTGGTTCACGACCGATGTGGAAGATATCAGCTAGCATTTTACGACTTCTGCTTTCACGCCTCCGTGAAACATGATTCGTTCGAGATTGAATTACCCTCGCTCTCGTTCTCTATCCATTTACAGAGCACTTCCTTCTCAGTGCTTCGCGAAATCTCATTTGTTGAAGTAGCGAAGAAAGGAAGTAGTCCGTTCGAGCGATTCGGGAAATTTCTTCAAAAGGATTCGTTCAGAATTGCAGATAGGGATTGCGCTTGCATAGGTTATTCGATTTCCGGGGTTGACGAGCAGGAAATTGAGGGATATTTGTCTGTATTTCGAGCCAATTTGAGGGGAGATAGTCGTGTCAAGTGATGTGGAGAGGGGACAAATTCCTCGAATGTTTATCTCCTATCTCATTCTCACTCGAATCGGGAAGAAGAGAGTACTATGAAGGGCGAGAGAAGAGATGAGGAGTGACAAGCATACGGAGGGGAGAGGGATATCCGCCATAATTGGATGATGAATCATGGGGGAGAAACAGTAGGCGATGAATCATCCCCGTGCAACCCCGGGGGGTAGAGCTGACGATCTCAAAGCCGAACCGGGTGTGGATTGAGGGGTTATGAGTAGTTGAGAGTTTGGAGGGGATTGAAAGCTGTGCGAAACGGAGTAGGCCAAGTAATTCCTAATACGGGGTATTAGTGGCCGAAAGTCAGGGAAACATTCGGTTAGTAAGAGAAACCACGAGAGTGCTCACTGATTCCGAGAAGCAATTTGTGGCAGCGTGAGAGTGGAGTGTAGTGAAGTTGGTTGTTGAAAGAGGCTGAAAATTGGAACTTGTTTTGAATCTGTTTTTGTTGTAGTTTGTTATTGCATAATTTGTTCCAAAAATGGGAAAAGCCACAATGCGAATGAGAAGCGTGAGAGTGTGCACAATGCGAATGAGAAGCGTGAGAGTGGAGTGTAGTGAAGTTGGTTGTTGAAAGAGGCTGAAAATTGGAACTTGTTTTGAATCTGTTTTTGTTGTAGTTTGTTATTGCATAATTTGTTCCAAAAATGGGAAAAGCCACAATGCGAATGAGAAAAGCCTTTCAAAGCCTTCACATGAATTGCGTGTAAAGCGAGTATACGCCTGGAACGCATTCAGAATTGATAGCGCCAGGAAAAATAAATGTCAGTCGTTTGAATAGGCGTAAGGTTTTTGGCCATTGAAGCGGCAATTGGAGTGACAAGACAAGTGCTCATCAGGCCTACCGTAATCGCTATTACACTAACAATAAGTAAAGTTCACGTTCTTTAGAACTGTCCGAAACGAAAACACAAGAATTTAGAATCAAAAAGCAACGCATACTGCTTGCAAGCTCAATGGCGTTTCTACACGCAAGTGCGTGTTTCACTTAGTTAGAACTTATGAATCTTCAAGTCACTGTTGTACCAATATGTTCGAGATTTATTCTCTGTCGCACTAATTATACTCTATTTTCAGTCAGCCTGCGCCGCTGGCTGCACGCATCGTGGCTCGATCTCGGACGGCACGAGAGGATTCGCCGTGTGCCATGCCGCCTGTGCGACGGCGCACAACGAGACCGATACTGAGGTGTGTTATTTATTTTTATCGAGCTCGCGAAAGTCATATTGGAAATTTCGAGGAAACTCCAAGTTTTAACTGTTGTGAAACAAAAAGCTCATTATCAGATCTTAACAGATTTTAGTTTCTGTATATAGAGTTCGATGTTTTGTGTGATAATTTTTTAAATGATTACCCAATGTTTTTATTTATTTACGAGCAAGAGAAGAGCTCATTGGAAAACAACGACTTGACATTTACATGTTGCGCCTCTGAAACAATTTTTGAAATGAAGAATTTCAATTTTAACATGTGGTTGGGGATGAAATAAATTAATAATATTCTGCAGGAAAGACGCGGCTGCGACTTCGCCTGCTCGCTGCCCGTCACCAACATCGTCATGGTACGGTAGAAGAAGGTTACGGTAGCTATTTGGGAAGGAAACGGTAGCGAGGACGGGCACTATCGATAGTATTCAGTACTGACGTCGTAGTGTCGAATTCCCAAAAAAACGATTGACCATTTGCAGTTTGGGTTTATGTTCCAAGGGCATTACGAAAGTGTAAATCCTGGGTCGATCGCAATGCAAGACTATTGCTTCCGCTAGGAAAAAATATTAGCACACTTTGATTCTCCATTTATTCACAATTTCTTGCAAATGGTGATGATTACGTTCTCATTAACCCCTCCTCCTTCCAGATGAAGGTGGACTACGGCTCGGGCGACTCCGCCCCGCGCGTGCAGGTGGTGAGGAAGGAGGGTGGCAATCTGCTCGGATCCGACCTCGGACTGGGCGCAGACTTTGATGTGAGTTGAGGAAGACCGCGACGCGTTGCTAAAAGAGAAGAGGTGACTACGGTGGGCAGCAATTACGGTTGCTATTCATAGGTTTAGAGGCGTATGATGATCCCCTGAGGCGTAGTTGATGATGCGAAGTAATGTTGATAAGAAGACGCTGTCAATTAGGGAGTGTTTTGGAGCGAGATTAGCTCATCATTCAATGAAGCGGCTTCTCTGGTTTCCTGAAGATAACATGTGCGCTAATGCGCTCTGATCGCATTTCAGTCTCGGGAATTCCGACAGCGGTATTTGTAGTTTCAGGAGAAATATGAAATCTGTGAGATACGCAAAATTCGCTATGGTTTTGTCTTTCTTTTTTCACCAAAATAGAAATTCCGCATTGCGGTTTCATCCACAACGTAAAGAAACGATATTTCCGTTCAACTCAATCGGTAAGAGAGTGGTGGTGAGTTAAAAAATCGTTAATTCAGTCGCGGTTTGGATACCTGTACAAGTTTCTATTTAGTTTCTGATGTGGACAATTTCCTTTTGCGCGGCTCCTTCATAACCACAACTCGTCCCACTTGCAGCAGTTCCTGCTGCGCCCGTCGCAGATCAACGGAGGCGCGCTCGCGATGGGAGGAGGAGCGCACGGTGATGAGGCCAAGGTACGGAGAGAGATGGAGGGGGGAGGGGGTGTAGTGGAAGATGGGGAGAAGAGGTAGGAACGGAAATAGTGATGAGGGGTGGTGATCAGGCAGGAACGGTTTAGACGCTTTAGATATACCAGTCGAGGAGAAGTGTGCAAAGAATTCCTGACATTGTGATATTCCCACCAGGAGATTGTGGGTACCACACAGTCGTTATGAAGATTGATATTTCTAGTCCTGCAATAGGAGTAGTCTTGCTGATATTAAAAATGACTCTTGATTGTTCACTTTTGATTCATATTTCAACCAGGTGTGCATCATGTGTTGCACGAGGCCTTGATAAACGACGAATCGCACATTTCTCGATCTCTGCCTCCTATGCCGTTCGATAAATCAAATCAAATAAAATCAATTGCAGGCATCAAAGGAGGAGGGCGGCGACGATGCGTACCGCATGCCGGCGAGCATGCTGCAGAACATGTTCAAGATGAGGACGGACGATGAGGAGTTCAACCAGATGCAGGTGAGAGAGTGTGTGAAATGAGGAGAGGGAGGGGAGGTGATTAGGATTCTTCGATTTGAAGACACTTATCATTTTGAATTTGAATATGCCAATTCAAGTAGGCCTTGCAGCTCCGGTTTGACTGGCTGGAATTTTAGTGCTAATGATGCGGCATGTAATTCATGTTTGGCAAATTTGCTAGAAGGGTGATTCGCGATTCAGAGCCACTACGTAGGAGCGAAAATGCTCATCGGGCTGATGCCTCTCTTGATTGAGCTTCTCAAAAGAAAATGATATTTAAAAACTAACATTTTCATTTTTATAACCAACTAAGGAAGCATCCCATTGGCAGGACCGCCTGGACAAGCTGGTGAAGTCGTTCTTCGACCGTGCGCATCTCGCGAGCAGAGGAGCAGTGGCTGCTGGAGGAGACGCGGCATCGGAGAGACCGAAGGGACATGATGGTGAGTGGGGGAGAAGGGGAGGGGGCTACTGGTTGGAGAATAGCCGGGAACGTTTTTTTAGAAAGTTGAGCTGTATGGTTTCAAGGATGATACAAGGACCCGAGAGGGTCTATAGATTTGATTCTTGCGCGCTGATGTGTGACAAAAATAAAACTTGTGTTCCTCGATTTTCGCAGATTTTCGCATAGCACATCACATTCCATCGTTTTCGTTCGTTTTATTCTTCGAAAAATTTCGGCTTCACGAATGTTACAGCTGTTCAGTTTTTCGTAGCTATCGATGATATCATTCCTTTGATCTCAATTCCCTTATCATCGACTACTGATTTATCCTGCTCGTTCGAACCTTTTCGTAAATTTGCGGTTGCGTTGTTGATACAATATCCCATGCATTCAAAACTAAGCCGATTAGATCAATTCTTCCTCGAAATTAAAATATCTTCGATTTTCCCTCCCATTGCAGCGTTCTCCTCCTTCTTCGACCCCTCCGGCTCCGCTTCGTGGGTGGGCAACGAGGACGCCGACGGCCGCCAGATCCTCTTCGTCGCCCCGCTCGAGGGAGAGGAGATCGCCGATCTGAGGGACTTTGAGTGAGTCTGTGGTCTTCTTATGGGGGGTGAAACGCAATAACGGTGAATAGTAACTATCAGACCTTCGATCTACTGGCTGTGAATAGCCACCTTGAAGTTATGACAATCCTGAAGCGCGAATTTCCGTGTGGAAGTCGACCAATCTGTTTGTGAGAAACTTTGTGATCCAATAGTTTTTTGTACACAGAAACGCCGGATTACTTGGGATTCTTGGATAGATATGATTACGAAAGCATTAGATTGCCTAGTTCGTAAATGGGATTCATTGTTTTTTTTTTTGTTTGTGCAAAAGGGACGTGCAATGGATAGCAGGGCGAAAATGTGCTAATGTGCATCCAGTGAAACTCAAACATTTCAGGCGCTCGCACGCCGCTGCTGCACGCTCCCGCTCTCGCGCCCTCTTCCAGGTACGATAACGGTCGACTTGATCGATGAGGAATACGGCGATCGATCGTTAGCATTGTGCAATTAGTCGCCTCGTTCACTAGGACACGGTGACTGTAATCAAAGTGTAGTGAATTTACGTGTGCTGAGAATGAAGTTTGCCGATGAGAGATGAGTTTCACGGAAGGGTTATTTTGTGAGGGTGAACCGTCTTTTAATCTGCATTCGTCGCATGTTGGAATGGAAAAATCGAAATCGTTGTTTCTCTCAAAGGAAATATTAATTGTTAGTGTACTGCACCTGTTCTCTACGATAGTATCGATTATTGGTCTATCTACCGTAACCCTACCATCTCCTTTCCAGTGGTCCGTCTGCCTCGTCCTGCTCATCGCCGTCCTCTGCACGGCGCTCGTCGCCCTGCTCATGATCCGCCAGATGCGCGTCAATCGATATCGGTGAGTGGTTACGATTACGGTGGATTATGGTAGCTGCTAGGAGTACGGTAGGGTGAAATATTATCGATCAACTGAAAAGAAAGTAAGAATGCGATGATCGAGAGCGCGTGAGAGTTGCGCTGCACTGAATGATGATACTCGCAGAGCAACCATTTGAGTTAATTTCATGTCGGTGTATGCGATTCTCAACACTAATCGAATCTCCATTCACAATTTTAGTATTATTATTATTAATATAATTTATTAAATTCAGCGCGCTCCGCGGTCAGGCAGCTGCCCGCGTGACGGCGCCGATGCCGCTCGTCGAGGCGGGCGAGCTGGTCAAGAAGGTGAGTGGAGGGAAATTATGGAAGCGGTTGAAGTACGCGTCGAGAAAACGGAGGAAGTGGTATGACACAAAGCGATAACTGGTCGGGGTCTCTAGGATGAAGTGATCTAAGAAAGACTCAGTGCAGAGGGAGTTTGGAAGGATAGATGGAGACGATGATTAGAATGGGAGGTAGGCAGTAGGTAGAAATCAGGAGAACACGCAATATTTTTTGGTACAGAATGGAATCTGCGAGCAATTAGAAATGGCGTCAGATGATAAATATGACGTGCGAATGAAGCAGTATTTTCACGAGTGCCAAATATTTTTCTATTCTGAAGATTAAGAAACAATTGGCTAATTAATTAATTAATCGCAGATCCCGATCGACATGGACGACGAATCGTATCCCGCACCCGAGGGCGTGCCTCCTCCCGCCTACGATCAGCTCTCCGTCCACTCGAAGAAGAGCCAAGAGACGCAGCAGGAGCAGTAGGTGGTGTGGCCAGAGGCGAGAGATGGGAGAAGGCGCCACCCCGCGCACGCACCACCTCGTCACACCACACTACCCTGGCAACCTGCCAGCTGGCTCTCCCTATTCATTCTCCCTACACATTACTGTTTCTTGTAAATTTCGCCCCCGCTAACTTATTGTGCCCCGATTGTAAATAGCGTTCATAGCACGTGTCACAGAGGAATTAATGATCCCCGTCGCGAGAAGAAATGTTAGTGCAACCACGTCCCCATTCCCCCAGTCGTTTTCACAAATTGTAGCATTTTGACACGTGTATATTGTAGAAAATACCCTGGACTAACACCACCCGTTTTCGTAACAATAACACAACCCGATACGCCTTTGTACCGCTGTAAGAGACCAATAAATTATTGCGTAGTTTGTTTGGTCGTGCGAGAAATCGATTGAAGGAGAGAAATGTGCTGTTGAAGTTCAGACGCGGATTACTTGAATGCGATTTATTGTCGAGAATTAACGCTAAAATCGACGAATCAGCAATGGTAGCAAATGTGTTTCACAAGTGAAAGATAATGTCGGCTTTGCGCGAAGTTGTCGGTAGATCCGCCTGCTGCTTTAAATAATACAATCAATGAATAGATAGCCACAATAGGTGTGTTTCGCGGGTGATGTATGAGTTCAAAACTCCGCAAAGCTGCCGTTACGATCAACATGAATCGCGCAATAATGCAATTATTTAACTAATCAATGATTTCAGAATGGGTAAGAAAGACGCGAAGAGTCTCTCGCTTCTGGACGAAGACGAGGACGAGCATGGAGGATTCTCCGTTAATAAGGTTTGTATTATTTATTTATTTATTTATTCTCTATTTGTTTATTAAAAGTTTTATCCGCAGAAGGAAAGCTTCGAATGAACGGTGACTGATATCAAGCCTATGCATTTGAACGAATTTATCACTGGGAACACTTTTAGATCTTGGCAGTCTGTACAACCATTCTTCGTACTGGCTGTGATATTAAAATTACCCATCGAGCTCTTCCTTATAGAGCTGTAATATTTGCAATTAGTCGGGTTCAAGTGACAGTTTGATTTCGTCATTTATTAACAGTAA
The DNA here is from genome assembly GCA_900490845.1 of Pristionchus japonicus. Classification (NCBI taxonomy): domain Eukaryota; kingdom Metazoa; phylum Nematoda; class Chromadorea; order Rhabditida; family Neodiplogasteridae; genus Pristionchus; species Pristionchus japonicus. The sequence continues at coordinate 1,231,549 of LS502745.1, read as the reverse complement.
ATTAAAATAAATCCGCTTTCCAGGCATTCGCGGAGCGCTATGACAACTGGCGCCGCAAGGAGGAGACGCAGAAAAGTGGGTATTGATTTCATTTTACATCGCAAATGGTGTACCTACTGATCGAACTTGGGTAATTGTGCTTTGTGCAAGCGGTGTGGCACCAGTTTGTCAGGAATATGTGTTTCACGTTCAAGCAACTAGTTTATGTGATCATCATCTGAAGTTTTCAGTGAAAGACAGGTACGGCGAGGACTTCGAGGCGGAGGAGGGAGAGAGCGAGAGCGAGGAGAGCGATGATGGAGCTGTGAGTTGGGTTATAATTGAGATTATTGTGACGCTTGATATTAGTCGTAGTGATCGGTATTTAAGTTTAATGCTGTGTACAAGCCTCTAAATAGCAAATAGTAATATTCTATTATTATAATTAATAAGTGTGACTTAGCACAACACCCATTGAACTCCTACAGTATGCCTGTTAGTCGTTTGCGGCCTAGCTGCATCCCCATACACTTATACACACTTTACATTGCGTAAACCGCGTAACGCCCTTTTCTGTTGGCGTTACGTCATTCTCTTCTTCTGTCGCCGCCGTGCGACGTCGTCCGTTATATTTATCCCGCCGTCAACGTAATAAAGATGTTCTACTAAAGCCCCCGGCCTCGGATGTAACATTGGCGTTCAGGATGAGATTCAGGACAAAACATTTTCTGACGAAATGCCAGACCAGGAGCAGATGCCTGAGGGCATGAAAGAGTTTCTGCGTGTAATGAGTGACATGCAGAAGAGCATGGTGAATATGCAAAGAGAGCAGCAAGAGAGATACAACGAATTGCTCGAGAAAGTCGTTTCCAAGGGTGAAACTCGAGTTGATAGAGGGGGAGCAGATGATGCAAAGGGACAGACTA
>LS502745.1:1176804-1210264 GCA_900490845.1 Pristionchus japonicus | reverse complement strand
GAATGTTCCCCAGTCCGATGAAGTAAATCCCGGACGTCCCAAACGAGATAGGAAGCCCACTTCACGTATGAATATCGCTACCACTAAGGGCCCCTCCTATAAGTAACTCGTTTTCTGTAATATCACTATTTCTGTCAGATATTCATGAGTTCATATCTTGTCGCGGAGGTGCTGTGTACAAGCCTCTAAATAGCAAATAGTAATATTCTATTATTATAATTAATAAGTGTGACTTAGCACAACACCCATTGAACTCCTACAGTATGCCTGTTAGTCGTTTGCGGCCTAGCTGCATCCCCATACACTTATACACACTTTACATTGCGTAAACCGCGTAACGCCCTTTTCTGTTGGCGTTACGTCATTCTCTTCTTCTGTCGCCGCCGTGCGACGTCGTCCGTTATATTTATCCCGCCGTCAACGTAATAAAGATGTTCTACTAAAGCCCCCGGCCTCGGATGTAACATTTAACTTTGCTACTTGCTAGTTTGTAGTAGCACATCGTTCATGTAAGGAGGATTTCAGATGCATAGACAATGAGACTACCGTTTTCGCTCTTAAAAATAGCGATAAATAATATATCTACAGAGAAGTAGAAATAATGAAATGGGAGTATGAATGTGAGTTCCACATCCCGACCTGATAGGTTTCTGTTGTTGAGAGGTGTCATAAGGTTGGAATAGAGAAGTGATAGCAATACCATTCGCAAACATCATCGATTAATTCCAGTTTTTTTTTTCACTAGTGGATTTGAGCCGCACCTTTCCGTTGGTAGTTTGGAGTGATGGCGCAGTTCAAATTTCAGAAGGTCAGGCTCAAAAAAATTAAAATGCTCGCAGCTCTGGCGTTACAACGGATATTTGTAAGCTTGACGCGGGTACAGTAGCCTTTTCCTAGGCTTCCCATGTTTAATCAATTATATCGTTATCAATAACGCACAGGACTGGACGATGGAGGACGAGAAGGACTTCCTGAAGACGCTGTCCGCCCTGAAGGGAGAAGATGATAGGATCTATGATAAGGTACGGTAAGGGAGGATTATTGATTGATTGATCCGCTTTACTTATTGTGTCAGTGTCAGCACTTACGATTAAAAAAGTGACCGTGCTCTGACTGAAACTTGTTGTTGATTTTCATTAGAGGATGCAATGTTTCAAGGACATGGTAAGAGCTGAAAGATTCTTCGGCGGGTGATCATTGGTCGCTATAATGGAGTGAACATATTTTTATAAAGTTTTGAGTTTATTATTATACTGTTGAAGTATTGAAATTGGCAGGACACCCGCTTCTGGCACGAGAAGAAGGAGGGCGATTCGGCGGCTGCTGTCAATGGAGTAGCCAATGGGCAGGAGAAGGTGAGGGAGAGGGGAGGAGGGGGGATAGGGAGAAGGTGTTGAAGTGTTAGAATCATTATTGAAGGCGTGTTCACAGGGCGATGAAGTAGTTGACAGATGGTGAGTTACTTGGTAATTTCCCTGCACTCAAAAACATTTCACACAAATACGATAACACTTTGGGTTTCACGTAGTTGTTGTATTGGTGGGTGCCGGATGAGAATCTGATTTGTTTCGGGTTCGGCGACGAGAAGGTAAAATAACAATAATTTTCAATCGAAGTAGAAGGATCTCTGCGTAATTGAGAAGTGGTACTTCGGGGTTTCACGAGATTAGTATTTTGGTTCTGGCTGATGTTCCATTGATATTTAGAGAGTTGTCACTTCAATAACTAACAAACAACCATTGACGAATTTGTTCGGGGTTTCACGTGGGTATTACATTGGTTTGTAGCGGGTGCCTATTGATGTGTGCAGCTTTTGTTCTGAATAACTTATCAATCATTTGTAGTAGATGACAGTCCTAGGTTTCAAGTGGTGATTTTATTTTCCATTTGATTGAATCTTAATCAATCAATATAATCAATCATTTGCAGTCGAAGAAGAAGGAGAAGCCCATGTTCCTCAAGGACTACGAGCGCGAGCTGGTGAAGCGAGGAGGGTACGGTATCTTCGATTACTGTAGATAGTCAATCTGCGATGAGTATCGATTAGTTACTGTAACTGAGTGTACCGTACTCATCAGCTATCGATCTCTTCTTTGCTTTCCTCTAGTGATGAGGATATTAGTGATGATATCAATCGATTTTCCTACCGTATCCGTCAACTATCGATCCCTGCCCTTTCTTCAGTGACATCGACGACGATGACGACGTGGACGTGGACGAGAAGGCGGCCGCCGACCCGACCTACTACGAGAAGCAGGAGATGAACAGGAGGGCGTGAGTTGATTTGATTTCTTTTCCTAATTTTGAGTAGGGAAAATCGGTGAAAAACTTGTGGATGTCATATTAAGACGTTGTGAAGCTAGTTATCGTCGGTTTTGAGAATATATACTTAGCGCTATTAGGCCGAGGGCCATAAGATGCATGGGTATGAGATAGACCTACTACGAGAAGCAGGAGATGAACAGGAGGGCGTGAGTGCATTAAATGTTTTATGTTTATTTTCGAGGGCATTAAAGGAAGATTAGTCTCGGGTAGTTGAAAGGGACCATACTGTATTGATGAAACCATTTTGTCGCCAGACTCGGCTCTCTTTGCATAGGGGTTGTTAGGCAGCGATCGACGATGCGCCCTGAAAGGAGCAGGAGATGAATAGGAGGGCATGAGTGTATTTTTTCAACAGCATGAGACCCTAGAATCAGAGACAGGCGCGCAGATTTGGGCAAATAGGCTTGTTGAAACCAGTAGTAGCATGCTAGACCTAGTACGAGAAACTGCTAATGAATGGGACGGCATGAGTAGTTTTGATTATTTACACGCTGTCCGAGAAAGGAATTGGCGTTAATCACACGAACTTGAAGGTAAAATCGCAATAAAGCCAGTAGTTGCCTAGGACCAAGAGAGATGTGGGGATGAATAGAAGGGTGTACAGTTTCTGTTTTTAAAATGATTTTTCAAAGGCACAGCTTCGTCTATCAGCGAAAGGCGTGTGGGCGTAGGGATATAAGCACGATGAAACCTTAGTGGATCGGCACCAATCATGATTTCATTGCAGTCTGAAGGCGGCGATGGCACTCGGGGAGGAGGCGGAGGAGAGCGACGGCGAGGATCTGTTCACGACCAAGGAGAAGACGGAGGATCAGAAGGTATCGTAGCCAAATCACGGGTTCATTGGGTCAGATTCTTAACACAGTTTTCTGCAAGTATGGGGGGAGGCAAGGGAGTTACAAGGGGAAGTGAGGAGTTGACGACAGTGGATGAGAAAGCGAAGAAGGCTTGGTTCATTCCTGAAAGGGGATGAGTTGCAAGAGTGATGTGCCAGCGAGTGCCAATTCGTGCTCTACTTCTGGTGGAAAAATTCAAACAATGTAGAATGCCCTTGCAGAAAGCCGAGGAGGACGAGTACTACGAGTGGATCGGAGGAGAGGGCAAAGGAAAGATGAAGGAGATGAGTGAGAAGGAGAAGAAGGAGTTGAAGGGGCTCAAGAAGGTAAGTGGTACTACGTGTGATTGGACTGATATCGGATACTAGTGAGGCGCAGTGTCTTTGTTGGTATGCTGTAGCGGGGTTGTTCCTAGTAGGTGTGTGATAGAGGAGGATGATGAAGGGTTGCAGAAGGAAGGAAGGAGAAGGATGATGGGGTTTTATTTTTATTTCGTGCAGACATTAGCACTCTTTCACTTTGTGTAACGAGTTTAAAAGACTCAAGAAGCAGTGATGTCCCTAGAATTCCATTCGGCGAAAAAGATCGTTTGCAGTTTTCAATGCATTCAGCTCTGGCATGCATGGCACGATAAAATAAAATACTTTGACCTTTAATTAATTAATTAATTAATTATCAGGCGTGGACGTCCTCCTCACTAGACGACGACGAGAAGTTCCTGCGCGACTACATCCTCAACAAGAAGTACGACACCGACAGGCAGGGCGCGCAGTGAGTTTTGTTGATTTTTTTAATGTCAAAACTGAGGCTCAATTATTAACAAAGGGGATACGATAGTGGATAAGTATATTGGGTGAAACGAGGAGTTGACTAGAACTAGGGCGAAACAAAAGTACGTCACGGACAGGGAAGGCGCGCTGGGAGTTGAATGTTGTTATTGTTGTTGTTGCTTTGGGGGTGATTATTGTTCGGAAGGGAGCGGATGGTTGAGTATTTATTCTCCGGGAGAGCAGATAGGTATTGGAATAAGAAGGGAATGGAGGTCAAGTAGAGAACGTGAAGCGGCAATCCTAAGATATTTTTGTAATGGTGCATGCCAAACAAAAAGTACGACACCGACAGGTAGGGACTGTAGCAAACCATAGGTGGTCAAAGTTAGCACTTATAGGGGGAAGTTTGCTGTATTCCAGTTGTAATCACGGCGCGCACTGTGAAATATATATTTTGTAACGATCAAAGTGGCAATATTGAAAAGAAAAGTAGAGGCCGTGATCATGTAGAGTATTTGAAGCGATGGAGCCAGTCGGAGTAGTACGGAATTCGTACTGGATTGAGAAGACATCTCTCTATATGTACAGAGATACAGGTGGCTCTCTGTACCCTCTTGCGCACATGGCTCCTAGGGAGTTGTGGTGGCGCCCGACCAATGGTGTCTCCAAATCATTGAAAACGCTTCCATTTCAGTATGATACGGTGAAAAATGAATTGATAAAGTATCGGATTGTTTCTAACGTCTTCTAACTCTCATAGCTGCCCAAAGTGGCCGCCGAGTCTTTTTTCACATAAGGGTCCCCCCTTATGTGAAAATTAGTTGACCCTTTTTTTTGTTTCTCAAACAATGAGGGTAAGGGGACTCATATTGAAAAATAAGGCATTTTGGAATCACTGTATCCGGACTCACTTTTTTGACATCCGTAACCCCACTACCATTTTTCACATAAGGAAAAATTACTCGGCGACCACATTGGACAGCTATGAGTGGAAGAAGACGTTAGAAACAGTCCGTTACTTTATTAATTCATTTTTCACCGTATCATACTGAAGTGGAAGCGTTTTCAATGATTTGGAGACACCATTGGTCGGGAGCCACCACCACTCCCTAAGAGCCATGTGCGCCAGAGGGTACATAGAGCCACCTGTATCTCTGTACATATAGAGAGATGTATTGAGAAGACACGGAATTTTTTTTTTCAAAGCAGTGATTGCCCCGTTCGTACTGAACTGATCGCGAAATGACCGTCAAGTAGAATGGGTGAAGCGATGAGTATCCTAGGAGTGGGGCTGGTTGAGAAGTACTGAAAGTGTTTCTCACTTACTCTAACTCTGCCCCATTTCAGCATCCCCTCGTACGAGGAGATCGTAGTCCATTACTACTAGTAGGGTAGGGGTTGCGGTCAGCCAATATTAACGCTGTCAGAAAGTTGTTACAATTTCATCTCGCTAAAGTCGAATACATCATTTTAATTTACTATCATATTCAGCATCCCCTCGTACGAAGAGATCGTGGGCACGACGCTGGAGGATGACGAGGAAGAGGAGGAGAAGGGAAGGGACTACGAGCGGAAATACAACTTCCGATTCGAGGAACCAGATCAGGAGTTTGTGAGTGAAACTTATTCTTGGCATTTGAAGTACCCCTTTCATTGGTATTTTGAGCTTCCGAATCATGATCCAATTGGAGATGGCATGGGACGCTAGAATTATGAAAGATTCGTGAAACTCAGAAGATGTTAGCTGATGCAAAAAACTCTGTTGAATGAAAGCATGGGGCTTGTCGAATGTGGGTTCTGCCAAAACTGTATATTGAGTGGATACGTGCGTCAGCAATACGATCTGTACTCCAAACAAAGAATAGTTGCAAAGTGTTGATTATAAAATAAGTAGAGGCTGCTAGGCGATTGCGGGTTCTTCCACTAGCGTATAGGTTGTCGGTCAATGCTGCAACAGTGCGTAGTTCATCTCTATTCAGGTAACAAAAACGCAACCTCAATTGTCCTCTCATTGCAGATCAAGCAGTACCCTCGCACGATCGCGTCGTCTGTGAGAGAGGGAGTGAACGCGAAGAGGAAGAAGGAGAGGGAGGAGTACAAGTGAGTGTTGCCGAGATTCATTGAAAGAAGAATACATGTTTAAAACGTCTGTTCATACGTAAAAAAATATTACATCCATAACAAATTCGTTGTTATCAAGGGGTTGGTGAAAGACGGTGGAGTTCAAGTGAGTTGAGATGAGATTGATTAAGACATGTTAATTGATAAAGATGAGATAGCGGTAATGCTGTAGGGAAGAGGAAGCTATATTTAGTGATTGTTTGAGATGAAACAGCTTCATTGGAAAGCCGTAGAAATTTTTGCTTTGTAAATGCGATGAAGCAATTTTGTGCCTGCTGTATGAATTATAAATTAGTTGAATTGCAAAAGAACTGTCTTTGATATCATTTGGGCGCAGTTTAAAATCAATTTTCATAAGTATGCTCATCTCTAAAACCATTGGTCGTTTTTTTGCTCCAACCTTCTGCGTTTCACTTGGGTCTAAATGTGTTAGCCCCACCATTTTTTGCCGATAGTGTGTAGGTGCCTCTGCCTTTACAAAAAATATTTCACGTCAGAGTAAGGCACTCGAAATTAATTTTAAAATATAAGTTTGTGGCTTATTGAGATACTAATATCTCTCATGCAGGGAGCGCAAGACGCGCGAGAAGGAGGAGAAGGTGGCGGAGATCAAGCAGTTGAAGAGGGCCAAGAAGGTGAGGATTGATTGGGTGTTTCGTTTGGAAGCAGTCATCGACGCATAATTGCCACATTGTGCCTAGTTGTTGAGGTATAGGATTGCTGAAGCGGCAAATGTGAGAGATGGCCAAGACGAGCGAGAGGATGTTTTGTTGGGAACTATCTCCAGATGACATATTGTCGAACGGTCTGTAGTTGCTGAGTAGTAAGGATGGTGAAACGGGAATTGTGAGCGAAGGAGGAACTAACAATGACTAGGATTCCGTTGTCCGAACCACTGGGTTGCGCTGTTGGGTGGAGGAGCCAAGAAGCCCAAGAGGACGAAAAAGATGAAGTAGAGATTGGGGGAATGCTTTCCATTTGTCATGAGGTCGTCGGTTAGAGAGTCGATAAATTGCGGGGAAAGATAAGAGATCACGTAGGTTACGTATATGGCGATGCCGCGCGACTCTCATCTTTAGTGCTGCATAGAGGTTACAAGTTTAGTGAGTTAGTATCTGCTTCAATGAATTCATCCTATGCTCTGGAATATAATTTTTTTAAATTAATAAAATCCATAATTATGCAGAGCGAGATCGAGAAGAAGCTGGAGAAGCTGAAGAAGATGGCGGGCGATGAGATCGGCGTGAAGATGGAGGATCTGGAGGGAGACTTCGACCCCAAGGAGTACGATAGGAGAATGCAGGTACGGCAGGGATACTGTAGATTGTGTGCTTCGGTAGGCGATACAGTATAAGGGTTAGGCTACGGTATGTGAGGTCAGAAAGAGTAGAGGAGGAGTGAAGATGGAGGATCTGGAGGGAGAACTATCATTTTGTCTGTTTCATTGTGTCTTCTACGGGATCAACTTGTTCCATTCTGGGTCCTTATTATATGGAGTATGAAACTTGGGTGTGCAAGCTAGTACGAGGCAGTTTTCTGAATATAGTTGCCTTCCTCGTTTATGCTCATCTCTTTACAATCTCTCTCCATCGTACAGCATCGTACTAGCGATACTTATGGAGTGCAGCCATTATGTCGATTGCAATTTTATCTCTGATCTTTGATCTCTCTCTCTCTTAGGAGCTCTTCTCGTCCTCGTACTACGACGTGCCGGTGGCGGGCGGCGAGGACGACATGGAGAAGCCGGTGTTCTCCGATCTATCGGATGACGAGTATGATGGAGACTCGGGAGAGGACTATGACACAATGCCCGTGAGAGGTGAGTAAGAATGAAAGGATAAGAAAAGATGAAGTAGGAGGATGTGGTTGCATGAAGTGTGGAGCGTTAGTCGCGAAAAATGGTGAGTTCAGGACGCATGGGTGGTTCATAATCTCCTGCGAACGTTTTTGCTAATCGTCAGATTACACGTGTTGCCGAATATCAAATAACTTTTTTTTATTATCACGCGGATGCTGGGCCTCATAGTGGCAAATTATTAGAACCTGCATAATTTTGGTGTCTTGTGAGACCCGCTGATTTCTGGGCGTTACTATTCCATGAATGCGCTTGTGGAACGTTATTCTAATCACGAGCATTTTTCGCATGCAAAAATATTTTAAATAAAGTTCTCTAATGCTTGCATCACGATTGTAGGAGATTTCTGGGCGCCTGTTTCATGGAATTCATATACTTAAAAATAAAACGCAATATGTACTGCCATCCTGAGCGCAAGCCTGCGGATTTCAGGGCGCTTCGGTTCTACGAATGCGCTTGTGCAATTTTTCATCAATCTGTAGAGAGTTCGGCGGCGAACATATTCCCCAATATTTATTCATCTTTTCATTTCAGAGGGCGAGGCTGGCGATGACGACGACGAGGAGGGAGAGACGACGTCTGCGTCGAAGAAGAAGAAGGAGAAGAAGCCGCTGAAAGCATTCGAGGCCGCGAGGGAGGAGATGAGGAAGGACAAAGAGAGTGAGTGAAGGTTGATTGTTTTGATGAGTGAGAAGATGGAGATTAGTGCATTAGGCAATAGCCCTATCTTATGGTAGAGATAAGGCGCGGAGTGAACGGGGAATTTCGTTTTGCGAAAGGAGAGGTTTTGAGGCGGCCGGTGAGGAGCTTAAGAAGGGCAAAGAGAGTGAGTTGGGATTTATTTTGATGAGAAGAAAGTGCCGTAGTAATTAGTGCAGTAGGCAATCGCTTGTGTCTTATGGTGGGACTGAAGCATAGAAGAGATGAGTTCTCAGAATTGTTATTTGGAGTTAAAACGACCAATTGTGTAATTAGAAAATGTGTCAGCGATGGGTTTGCATGCAATTCGTGAAGCACAAGCGCATCTGCCAAGTTGCTGAATACTTGATGGCCTGGTTTCAGTGGGTTATTTGTCTCTGTATGGCTGGTCTTTGATCTCTGCCTCTTATCTGACATTTGATCACTAACCACCTCCCCATTCCAGCCTCTCGTCGGCGTCGTCGTCGCAACGAGGCCTTCGTGTCGGCCGTCCGAAGGGAGAAGCCGGTGTTCGACCCGAAGGACAAGACCTTCGAGGAGTACTTCAACGAGTACTACGCACTGGACTATGAGGATATCATTGGTAGGTGAAACGTAGATTTGGCGAGTAAAAGTGACGAAGCTCGGTAGACAGGAGCTAGGGATAGGTGGGAAAGAAGGACAAGACCTTCGAGGAGGCATTGGTGAGTGCAACTTGATAAAACGCGGTTGATTTCGTTAGGCGAAAGAATCTTGTGAGTAGTGAGGAAATGAGAAAACATGGTTTAATGGGTTGAGTAGATCGATAAGGGTTTCTTCTATTGATGGAGTTGTTCGAATCCACAGTTCTAGTGGGAGTGAGGCGACGAATGTGCTGGATGGATTAGAGTAGTTTTTGAAATTGATTGGTTCAGTTTATTAGCTCCAGTTCCTCAGAGTTGAGTTAGTAGATGTCGCGACACGAAAGGTTGTCTGGACTAATTTGTTTTCGCGGGTTCAAGATTGCAGGGTTTTGGAATATGACACTAGCACCGCCGTTTCATGGTTGCTATGTACGCCTTCTGCGATGTGCCTGGGTGTTATGACAGGGCGATGCATCATGAAGCAACAAATGTTAATTCCATCAATCTTCTGTTGATGCATTCTCTTTTACCGGCGTAGGGTAGTCGGTTGTCTTTGACATTGGCATGATTGTGAAGTCTATTGACTTTGCATCTGTTCATTATGCATTGCAGGCGACACGCGCACCAAGTTCAAGTACCGCACGGTGCCGCAGAACAGCTTCGGCCTGAGCACGGAAGAGATCCTCGCGGCGGATGATCGCCAACTGAACGCCTGGGCCAGTCTGAAGAAGGTACGGTAGCAAAAGAGAAGTACAGTAGCTATTGGTTCGGAACTGTTCGAAGATGCGGTGGGGGAGAGACCGTAATAGAATGTTCGTGAGCACATTCTCAAATTCATTCTCGAATTGGCAAGAGCTGTGTTTCATGTGCAGTTTAAGAGAATCTGTTCAATCTGTGAGCGATGGAAGCTCGTCATGCGAGGCAAAAAGTATAATTACAGCGAGATTTAGAGTGGGAGAGGTAACCTTTTCCGTGTGATACTTATTTCCATTGCATTGGCCTCGGACGATCCCAGCAAACTCTGTTTGAAGGCTAACAATATTTATCTCTCAAAAACATCAGTTGGCAGACAGGGAAAGTTCTGTTCCATGTGCCGCACAAGTTTTGTTGGCAACGAGCAATTCTCGGAGAACTAAAAATTCTCCTTTCTCTCGTTTCCTGGAAAGGCTGGAAGAGTTGTGTTTCGCAGTTGATATATCTTTCGAGCTCGTTGGCACTGAATGATGATACCTGCGTGTGTACTATTTATAAAAAATTCGTAATCATGGGTAGCGTTAGGTAGATGTGGTGTTTCATGGTCATTTTTGTCATTGGATCATTCTGACACTGAAGGTGAGCAGCATCGCTCTGGTTTTTACAACAACAAAAAACTAAACGTGGCATTGCAGGCGGTAAAAATTAGGGTTGGCAATACGAGCATTGCGGGCCCGCAATAGAGCAAGGTCACATTGCAAACCCTCTCCCTCCTCTCTCTCACAATCAGTCATTGCGGGCCCGCAATCCCGCAATCGCTTAGCCAACCCTAGTAAAAATAGTGGCCCACAGAGTATTTGTCTCATCTTGCTGGTTTTGAACAATTATTGTTTGGATTCGTTGACTCTCAGAATATCAACATAATTGCAGGCGGTTTCCTATCGGACGGACAAGGAGGAGGCGTACGATATCACGGCCTACCAGAGGAAGGGAGCCGATGTGGAGAAGAAGAAGCGAATATTGAGCATCGATTTCGGAGGGTACGGTAGGGGAGAGGGCTGAGATACAATATAAAAAGGAGGCCCCGATCTCGTCAGAACAAATCTGGAAGATAGAAGGCACAAGGCTAGGTGAAATTGAGCTACAAGTAGGGGTTGAATACTGGCGTGCATCCTTTCGTAGATTTGACGTAGAGGTAATGTTCTCGAACAAAAAAATAAAATATTTGACGAATGTTAGCGAGAAGAATCAGTAGATGCGTGACACTGAAACAATGGCGAATTTGCAGGAAAAAGTCGAAGAAGCTGAAGGAGCAGGCGGAGAAAGCGGAGGCTGAGGAGGGAGGAGAGGAGGTGAGGGGGAAAGGTTATTCACGGTTCCTGCGGCTTGTTGATCCCTGTGGGAAGGGCGGAGAAAGATCGATGAGAAAGATGAAAAAAGGTTGTTTTGTTCCCTTTTTCATCGTCGTATCTATACCGATAGACTTGGTGATGAAGCGCTGCAAATAGGGTTGGTATACTGGAGAGTATACAGACTAGGATGCGCGAGGCGAATTGCATGGAAAAAATAGTCAGCCCCTTGTGATGATCGGATTTGCGAGCGGCCGTGTATCTGTTCGAGCTCATTTCTTCTTACATTTAGATTTGTCTGTGATTCTTGATATGAAAAAAGTTAAAAGACTAGGTGAATCGGCAACACTCAGACTGTGTTTAAATTCGTTCACATGTGATCTTGGATTCGTTCGACAAACTAGGAACAAAATAATATCTAGACTTGGCAGGTAGAAGAGGAACGCGTAGTTAATGTGCCCTTTCTATCTGCCATTTACGATTTGTCTTGTACCAGAACTGATCGAAAACTAATCAATCAATTATCTGTTCACGTTCTGGCTGGCGAGAGATCATGACAAGTGAAAACAGTCAGAACATTCATTTAATCAATCAATATTGCAGAAGCCCGCAGCTGCTGATGGTGAGGACGGCGAGAAGACCGCAGAGAACGGAGAGGCGAAGAAGAAGAGGAAGAACAGGAAGAAGAACAAGGGCAAGAAGGAAGAGAAGGCGGAGGTGGGAGTGGAGGGAGAGGAGAAGGTGAGGAGGGTGGGGAATTGGCGCTGCGGAGATAGTATGAGTGTCGGAGGTTGTGTTAGCACTAGTACGGAGGTGTTGTTCATTGGCAAAAAAACTATCAAGTCATCCTCAAATAGTCATTAGGTACAAAACACTGTGATGATGATAATTCTTCTGCACGTTTGGGATGTGGCATCCACGTAACAATTACCCGCCTTTCAGGAGGTAGCCGAGCCTGCCGCAGCCGCAGGAGAGAAGGAGGAAGTTGATGGGGAGAAGAGCGACAAGAAGAAGAGGAACAGGAAGAGGAAGGTGAGAGCAGTGAGGAGAATCCACTCCAAGGGGGCTGAGGTTGCGTCGTGATTATGATAGCTGGAATTTCGCGTTAGTTGTAATGGGACAGGCATCATCGGAGTAAATATGAAAATTCTGAATAGCAGCAAGTCAGATGTTTCGGCTATTGGATAGAATGAGGAAAGTGAGCAGTAATCAAGGAAAATTTATCTTCCTTTCTAAGCTGTTTGTTTTTTGCTGATTTATTATGAAGGCTGGAGGTTGCAAGAGCAGTGTGCGACGGCCGAAGAAGGCGGAATAAAACAATACAATCATTCCCCCCCCCCCTAGTACAGAATCGAGTCAGGTTGGCATCCAGCACATGATGCAGTCACGATCGATGCATTCTCTCATTGTCAGCATTAATTTCCATCTCTCTAGGTTGACGCTGCTCAGTTCCTAGAAGAAGAAGAATTTTCTCGCATACTGATTTCTTCCGAGGTTTTAAGTGCTCAAGATTAGAAATGCTCGCTTGGGAAACGCGCGCTTCACATCCGTTACTTGACAACTTGAGGAATACGGGTGTATGTGAAATGCATATTAAATGATCATTGTTCCAGGCTGAAGCTGAATCTGCTGCAGCCGAGGGAGAGGAGACTGAGGATAAGAAGCCGAAGCTTGAGGAAGGAGGAGGAAAGGAGAACGACAAGAAGAAGAGGAACAGAAAGAGGAGAAGAGTGGTGAGGGATATTATTGTAGTTGAAGATGTGACCGAAGCACCACTGGAAACGGCCTACCACACTGTTAATGATTGCACATGGAAGCACCGAATTGATCGGACGAATGGTGGAACTTTTTCAGAGTTTTTCTGGGTTTTTTTTCGATTGAGGGTTTTCGATTGAGTTTTCGAATATCGATCGATTATGCTCTACCGTAATCTGCATGTTCCGTTCAGGACCAAGTGAACGTGGGCGTGTCGGACGATCGATTGGCCGCCTACGGTATCAACGCGAAGAAGTTCAAGGGCAAGATGCTGTACGGCAAGAAGAAGGAGGCCAAGGAAGAGTGACCTACCGTATTCCATAGTATCGATTGATCACTTACCGTATCATCGATTGATGATCTACCGTATACCCATGATAGTATCAAGTTATGGCCTACCGAATCCCCATTTTAGTATCAATTGATCGCCCTCCAAATCCCCATTATAGTATCAAATTATGATCTACAGTACCCCTTTTCGGTGCTCACTCCATTTCCCATCACCTGTTTTCATCGTTGATTTTCTGCTACCGTGTTGCTGTTATTCGTTATCGATTGATTGATTGAGATTCATCGAATTGTTGTTGACGTTTGCGCCCATTTTTTCTTATGCGTTTCACGTGTTTCCGAGTAAAGATCGTTTTGATTAACAGTGTCGAGTATGGTAATTGATCAATTGATCGAGCGGTTCCCATTCCGCCCTCGAGTATCTCAAGTGATCGGTCGAATCCCTTCTCTCATCCTTTTTCTCAGCTCCTTTCCGACAGGTAGTCTCTATTTTGCATGTGTCTGCGCTGTTTCACATGCTCTTGATATTTGCCTACCCCTGCGCAGTCTAATTTTGTCAACTTAGTATGCAATAAGCCCACGAGCGCGATCGAAACGAAGATCACATGAAACTAAAAGAGCCCTCATTGCTCTTCCAGACTGACCCGCGCTCTTCCCCCACTCATTCTCGGCGTTATCTCATCCACCGGATCTCCCCGCCGCGCCCTTCTTGTGACTGCGAGAGTGCTGCTTCCCGAGAGGAGTTTCCACGTTGCGGGAGTGTTTTCCTCCTACCCGGTTGGTACTTGCTTTACCAATTGAATTAATTGACGAACTGACGGTTTTCATTAATAGGTGAAACCTTCGGTACCGTTTACAATCTTTATTTGCCTAGGATCTTTACCAGATTGAGCGAACAGTAACTCTAGTTTCCGTTAAGCACGCTGCAATTGACCTTCAATTATACTGTATTCTCTGCTATTGCTATTTATCTGCAGTTCAGCCACAACGTTTTCATCCATTGCAATTGTACAGTCCATTCAATTATATTTCCACGTTGCCCATGCTCGCATCCAAACACCTGTTGACGCCTTGCTCCATGTCCTTTTTATAGCATCTCAACATTGCTCTCATTTGATACATTAGTGAACATTGCCATCAACCCATTTTCCTCCTCTCCATAACCAGTTTCCTGTATTTACCATGATCACTCGCAGATGGGCGGCGTCTTCTCCTACTTCCGCGGGCTGTTCGGCAAGCGCGAGCTGCGCATTCTCATCCTCGGCCTGGACGGCGCCGGCAAGACAACGATTCTCTACAGGTTACAGGTACGGTAGATGGGATTTTATTGATTGATTGGTTTATCGATTGGAAGGACGGGGTAGCTCGAGTACAGCAGTGGTTTTTGATTTGGGCAGCTGAACCTCGTCCTGCACGGAGCAATGGTGGGCTGATATTCTGCTAGATCGTCAGGTCGCGAAACCCCGAAAAGAAGCAAATAAGATTTGCGGACCTCCGACATAGTACACTTGATCATTTTGCGCATTCCCGAAGTGGAAATTTTCTGAATGTTGCGCGACCTCCTCCCCACCTAGCGGAAGTTAGCCCATGGTTGGCACGGAGCCGGCAAGACCACGATTCTCTACAGGTTTTAGGTACGGTAGAACGGGGGTTATTGCTTGATTGAAGTTTTCGAGGCACAATTTTTTTAAAATTATTTTGTGTACGGTGCTGGGATATCTCGATTTAATGTGTGGGAATTCGTTCAGTAGGATTGTGGCGTTTCTGTTCCTACCCGGTGTTTACTTGCAGCACCTTCCTCACATACGGAGATGCTTTGAGATTATCTCAATAGTGTCTTACCGTTGACCGTAAATAATTGAATTCATCTAATGTTTTTACGTTTAGTAAATTAATTAACGTGCTTTTTTAAACAATCGATCATTTTTAATAATTTCCGATGGTCTTTCCGAAAACAACTAGCAACAGGTGGTTAGAGAAAAGGAAAAAGGCACTTTAACAAATCGAAAGATCAATCGCAAATTGCAGGTGGGAGAGGTGGTGACGACGATCCCGACGATCGGCTTCAACGTGGAGCAGGTGGAACACAAGAACCTCAAGTTCCAGGTAGGCACACTCGCTCTTCCCCCAATCTCTCCCCATGGCGCAGGCGGTAGCGCGCTTGCCTAGCACGCGCACGCCCCCGGGTTCAATCCCGCCTGCCCCCATCCCTCTCTATTGCTGCCGCGTATCTTTCCGCTCGATGGTCCCCGCGACCGCGAGAGGTCTAGACGACGGCTAGATGGGTTGTGCATTACAACAAGAAACCTGCGAGACGCCTCGGTGCCCGCGGGTTCAACATAAACTTGCCACAGTTTTCTTTTGCCTTTGCGGGGCCAGACCTAATCTCTTTTGGTGTTCTGGTCTTGCATAGAGGAGAAAGGGGTTATTGGGAAGAATAAGCAGATTATTGCCTAACGATGACGTAATCACAAGGTGTGGGACCTGGGCGGGCAGACGTCGATTCGGCCGTACTGGAGATGCTACTACGCGAACACGGACGCCATCATCTACGTCGTCGACTCGGCGGATAAGGACAGGGTGAGTGATTTGTCTTACAATGGAAACGATAACTGAATATGTTCGACTTCGGTGGTTATGACATAGCAGAGAAGCGCAAAAACTGTAGGAGGTGTCTTTAATTGGGAATTAAGACAGCCGACTAGGAAAGGGTGGGTTGTTTCGAGCTATTATTTGTTGTTTTGGTCGGCTTTTCGATTATGAATAGACAATCACGAAGTAAAGAGGAACGTTAGCTGGAATTCATTTGTTTTATTTTTAAACTTGAGAAAATTTGATGACAATTTTTTCGAGATCAAATGTGGAACAATGATAAACGTGCATAAAATAGGTGTGAAACGCACGCCGATTCTCGAGCGAGTGTAGTCATTTTGGCTCACGGTTGGGGCAGTTTCCGCGGGGGAAGCGTTAGGACAATTGCCGCAGTATTCTGCAATTGATCATTGATTGATGCAATTGATGGAAATTATGCAATTGATTTACTTTTTTATCTTTGCATACTGAGTAAACGAAAATTCAATTGCGATTTTTATTTTGAATGGCAAATGGTGTATGTAGCATAAATAAAACATTGGTGTAAAAAACTCACTAAAGGGGGGCACATGAAATCTTGTGTGTAGAAGGAATAAGGCACGCATTTGTTACAATCTAAATACAGTGTTTAAAATCTTTTTTAAAGTTCGAACTTACTCAAAAATTCCGGCATTGTTCCCGGATGTGTAGCGAAGCATGCCCTGACGTAGGCGTCAACGACATCAGCAGAATAGCCGCAGAATACATCCGTGTTCTTCCTCCATAGACTATATCGAAACTGGGACTCCATTGTTCACTCAAAGGAGTCAAAGGGACTGCACGGACACACCTCCCATTACGGCTCATGCATTCCCATAACGAAAACGAGTTGCGTGCATAATTGTTCGCCTCTTGATCCGGGTCATTTTTTGCGAGGTCAGAGAAGAATGAGGCCAATGAGGAGTTCAACTCTTCCTTTCGGAATTGACTATAAGGGATGAACATCCCAGGATGACAATCCTGCGACTGGATTTCGCTTGATTCTACATCAAGTCCTATGTGTACCCTCATTCTCCCCATTGCAGATCGGCATCTCCCGTCAGGAGCTGGTCTCCATGCTCAACGAGGAGGAGCTGTCGACGGCCGTCCTCGCCGTGCTCGCCAACAAGCAGGACATACCCGGCTGTCTGCCGCCCGCGGAGGTACGTCTTCATTCTCCGCCTAGCGCGCATTCAGAGCGGCCGTATTCCGGGCCAAAAAACAGAGAAGTTCCCGGTAGGGGAGGGGAGGATACTGTAGATAAGGGTAAGTACGGTGGGGCGATATTGTGATTAGGACGAGTGAAGAGGCAAAGTGTCCAGGCGATGATGGGTTGCGGAGGTATGATAAGAAGAGTTGAAGAGTCATACTTCTGATCAGTCGATGATTTTCACGATAGAGCAAAAAAATATGAATTACGTTGCTCGATACTGCTTCAAGTTGTAAGCCAGCCTGGTGATACGATGTTCATGTGTTTGGACAAGAAGGAGTAGTGATCAGTCTTTTCGATAGACTGTACTTGAGCTATTACAATTTAGACTAATTTCTTGACACTTCCGGATTGTAGGCGTGTGAAATTCTTGGAAATACCCTGGTGATACCGAGCTGCGATGTTAGGATAACATGGGATGCGGGCAATGCACTTAATAATTCACTGATGTGTGTCTAAAAATACCAATCCTTTTCATTTCCAGGTGCACAAGGCGCTGGGACTGCACTCGCTCAAGAATCGGACGTTCCAGATCTTCAAGACGTCCGCATCGACGGGCGACGGACTCGACGAAGCCATGGACTGGCTCTCGAACGAACTCCAGAAGCGAGTCTGAAGCCCCGCCCCTAACTCCGCCCACAATCGATTGATCCCCCTCTACCGTATGTATCAACCAGTGCCTGTGACTGTGATAGGATCTTTCCTCTTCCATGCAATTCACAATCGTTCGCCTTTGCCCCCAATCCAATCCTACCTTGCATTGCTATAGATTCCCGATTCTGTAGTGTAAAGAGAAGTGTCTAGAGTATCATCCCGCTTTGCTTGCTTGCTGCTATTTGAATTTACTGCGTGGTTTTGTACACAGAATTGTAAACGATTATTTATTGATTTATTACATACCTGCGCTAATACACCGCATTCATCGATAGATTACCGTACCCTATGTATTCGTCCTTTCTCATGGTTGTTCGCCGCTTATCCTTTCGTACGAATTATCCTCGTTTTATCCTCTCCTTTGTATTTCTTTTGCTGTCGGTGATTTCGAGATAAAGTTAGTGAAAGATTCATTCAATGACTCGGGGAAAGGAACAATCAACGAATAACAAACACGTGCCTATATCTCTATTCTGATCTTTGATCTCTAATCTCTACTTCTTCTCCTCTCTACTCAATGCTTCTCTGGCAGTCTCGATTGCCCTTCTCGGTTGTGTCTTGTGCAGAAGAAGGTGGCCTTGTGCAGCAGCCATCGAAATGGGCTGATTCACCTGAAGGGATTATCGATTAGATACGGTAACATCAAATACTGACTAGTCTGATTTACTTACATGTTAGGTAATTTATTGTTAGCGCCCAGCGACGTACCATCAAAACCAGGAACCGAACATTTATTTCGATTGGGTGAGTCATAGTTATCGCTGGTCAATATTTTTCATTTTTATTCTACGTACTAAAAAATGCCCAATCCTGACTCCTAGTTACTGTCCTGTTTCACAATGTGCTAATATGTTGCCAATTTTTAGGAACAGCGATTTCTGATAGACAATCTTGTGAAAAATTAAACATCCTTGACCTGAACCCCTATACATTCCGTAATCCCCTCACCTTTGCACACTCCGCAATGAACTCCTCCATGAGGTGCCAGTCCGATTCGGCGAGCGGCTTGTAGAAGTGGTAGAACAACTGGAAAAATCGATAATCAACCGTAATCTAGATAATGGCATCAGCAATCAATCGATAACTATTCGATACCGTACCTTGCCGAGCATCTCCCCGTCTGCGTAGTCGAGGAACTCCTTGCGGTCGACGCGACCCGGCCTGAACATACCATTTTTATAAGTTGAAGATACCCTACCATTACCGTCGTGAAATTCTCCACCATTTCATTCCCATGTAAAAATCACGTTTCACTCGCATCTCAAATACACAATAGTATCAGATCTAGAATTCGAGTAGATCTGCGCATTCCAAAAATAAGTTGATTCAATGTCAGCTATCGGTTCATTCCTACCGTATCCTACTTCACCTGATCAGAGCGGCATCGAGTCTCTCTATGTAGTTCGTTGTCATGAAGAGAATCCTCTCCTCCACGTTTCCGATGCCGTCGAGCGAGTTGAGCAGGCCCGACAGCGTGACTCTGTAATTGAATTAGGTGAAAAATTATCTGGCTTTTTCCAATTTGGTTGTTTCCTAACAATTTTTTCCCCTACCTCGTCAATCCCTGGTACGCCGGGTGGTCATTCATCGGGTCGTCCTTCGCTCTGTCTCCGAAGGCCGCGTCGATGTCTTCGAGGACGAGGACGGAAGAGGGAGGAGTCGAGTTGAGCAGACGATTCAGACTGGAAATTTAGTGGATGATAGGTTGGACTGATCGAAAATGTTTTTTTTCAAAATTGAATAAATACCAACGACCGAAATTTTCAGGCCCACAGAGCTTATCCCAATCTTGTGTGACCTGGAATAGCTTGGTGCTTTGATTATTTTTTCCAACGCAGAGCAATTCTCAAATGTACCTCCGACACAATACTTTGACCAAATTCCCATGAAACACAGATTAGGCAGGTAACAAAGAAAGTCCTTTCTAGCTAGATTTTTTTAACGAAAGACCATTAGACAGATAATATTATTGAGTGTTATACGAGGCTCATCACATTCTCGTGCACCATAAATATGCTAGGTCATCAAAATTTTCTTCGCCTTATCGGAAATCGTCCTATCATAGATAGCAGCAACTCAATGTCAGCACTCATCACATCCCAATGAATCCTAAACTCGACTAGCCAGAACAAAACACCTTTTCACTAACCGGAAATCGTCCATGGTCCTATCCGATAGCGACAGTGTGCACACCGAGTACCCGAAGTGAGCGGCGACAGCGGCGATGAAGGACGACTTGCCCGTGCCTGAGATGTAGGAAGGAGGATTAGATCTATTGTAGTTTCGAAGCAGTAATAACAGCGTAATTGGCAGAAAGGAAACGATTGGATGTTCAAAGAACCAATGAGACGTGACTTTCCGTGCCTTGCAATCACATACTGAATGAGGAAATATCTACTATGTTTTCAAAAATGACATTGTCGTGGCATTGCCATCCAGCGATGAACGAGGACTTAAGGGAAAACTGTGAGTTGCGAGTTCACCACGAGAAATGATAGTAAGCGAGGAGATTCTGTCATTACAAAAAATGAACTTTTGAAAGCCATCAGATAGTGATATTACCACGAATCAAACAACCGGATCTAAAGGAAAACGATGGATCGTGAATTCACTATGGCAAGAACAACAAGACCAACCTGGCGGTCCGTACAGCAGGTAGCCGCGGCGGTAGGGGATGCCGCGCTCCTGGTACCTGAATATTGCATTTGAAATAATACTTTTGTTCGAATGCCTCGTATGGTATGATTAATTGGAGCGATACAAGCGGGAGAAAGTAGGAATGATGAAGCATAAATCCTCCACCTGACACCAAGGAACAAACGATGGGACAAACGAGAAATTCAGAATAGCGAAATCAGTTGATTCATGTGATCACCAGTCTGATACTCCGTCTGAACCGATTCCCCTCTTCGTCGACCCTCAAATCACTGACCACGTCTTGCACTGCAGGAACTGCTGCATGTCCTCGAGTAGAGACTCCGCCTGCCCGTGTCTGCAAGGATAACGATGAATCAACGATCAAATACTGGGTACCATTTCTGCCACTACAGTGCAGTCGCATGTTGCACCAGCACATCATGAGATCTAATAATGAACGATGAGCAATTATGTCATCACTAAAATTCCAGAAATAATAATAATTGCGACAGCTCACATTAGGTCCATGTATCATCCTTTTTTTGAAAAAGCAAGATTAGGTGCTCGTTGATGCCTGGTTGGTCTCGCATATCAAAAACAAACTTGCCTGAGAATGACCGACTCGAGCGGCCTTTTCGTTCCCACGGACATCTTCCTCCAATCGGGGCCGACCGCGTTGTAGATGACGAGACCCGTCTCCGTCTGCAAAGGGGGGGATATGTCATTCGTCGAGTTTTAATTGGTAAGAAAATGGAGAATCAGTCGTGGTTTTACGATTGTTGCTTCATAAAAAGATTGCAATTACTCTGCGAGCTCTGTGAATTACTATGCGAGCTACGGCATGACCCTTCTCGGTCAATAAAGATGATTCAGGTACCCATCATTTCTCGGTAGCAACAAGCAGTCAAAACAAGAGACAATCGTGGTCATACGATTCTCGTTCGATAATTGCTCGAACAAATATTTCCAACAAAAACCCCACTAGGTTTCGGACCAGGTTGATGCGTTTTACACCAAGAGGATAATGGAAGAAGATGCGGAAATTTTACAATCCATGGGTGTTCTCTAATTTATATTTAAAGAAACTCAAACACAACTCACACTGGCTTGCGCCTCTTTCGTCGCGAAGCCGACCATGTCGCGGAAGAATCTGGAAGGAGGAATTTTTAATGAATACGAATTTTAACAGTAGTAGTACGTAATTCATTCCAAAATTTTAACGCATTTGCGCTTCAACAGGTAGTCAAGATAAGAAGTGACTGTGAAATCATAATCGACGCGTCATAAGCTTTCTCAACAATCACGATCAACTCCGCTTGCGCTGCGGCAGGTATTGCGCGATCATGGAATCACGATGTGTCGCGGATATCTTCATAAAAATGAAAATCAATCTGACCACCAAACACTCACCTCGAATCCGTCCCCAGCGTCGTCAGAGTGACAGTCTCCAATGGCACTCTGTACCCGTCAGTGTTGTCCACCACTTGCTCCTCCCGTTGACGCTCGCACTGCAAGTGGGGATAAGAAAGATTTTGAATTTTCTGGAATCGAACATCAAAAATAGAAGCATCATACATTTTTTGTCGCTCCACGGGAAGTTTATAAGTGGTCTAATGTACCCTTGGAAGTTGATATAAGTGGTCTGATAGGGGTAATTCTTACTCACAGCTTCCAACGGCACATTATCGAGCATCAAAATTAGACGCTTTACTATGCTCATGGAACACAAACCAATCTATCAGCCAATCTGATAATTCAGAATTAAGCCATATTTGAAAGTAATCACCCGTTCCATTAAAGTTGCGTAAGGTGGTCAAGACAAGAAGTTTGCGAAGAATGACAATACGTGTTCAGTCTTAATACCCACCTTAATCCATCTCCACTTGTAGGTGAAGAAATGTGTGCCGAAGGAGGGAAGGTAGTTGATGGAGACATCCGTCTTGCCAGACTCCGCTTGCTTTATCTGAAAGCGATCGATAAGTCGATACCGTATCCCTGATTCAAAAGGCACGTCCGGTTTTCAAGTCGGCTCAGGTGATTACTGATCTATCATCGAAGTCGTTAATCAATGATTTAATCTCACGGTGGAATTCGCGGTGAAATGGCGAGTCTGCGCGGCGCTGTACTTGTTGATGAACTCGAGCAGCCACGGGTAGACACTGTAATCGATTCGTTCTTCGATGAATCTACCGTATCCTTACTGCATCATCAATAAAGCTACCGTACTCACGCGTCTCGATTGTTCACTTGGAGCGTGAGCATGAATCGTCGTCGGAAGTAGGCGTTACCGATGATGGCGAACCGCTTGCCCAAGCTGACCGCCATCCCCATGCCGGCGAGGCCAGCACCGGCATTGAAGTACGGATTGTCCCTGGAAGAATGAAATCGATAATTAGAGCGACATCTGACCTGCTCGCTACAGTTTGATGATAGATTTCAGCTAGATACTCAGTGCGTGCTAATTTGACCGTTACCACTTGGCTTAAACTGAAGCCACAGTGTTCCAAGGCATACATAACTGCCAAGGAGAACTGTCGAGGATAGGCTCTAGCTAGCTCTAGCTCCATTTCACGTCGTCGTTTGCCTACCATTGCAAGGTATTTTGTCTCCCTAGCTAGTGATAACTTCAAAAAGGAGTATTCCACTATAGCAGAACTGTACTCACTTGAGAAAGTCCGGTAGGTAGGCGGAGATGGAGGAGAGGGAGCTGGAGGAGGGGACGGGGGCTGGGGATGGAGGAACGACGAGCGTCGATGGCACCGACGGAGGCAGGGTGGGAATGCCGCTTGTGGAGGGCAGCGAGGTGCCGCCGCCGCCAAACCAGGAGGTCATACTGGAAGGGAAATAAGTAAATCAATCAGTGGAATACGAAGAAAGCAATTGAATTCTGAAGAACAATTACGAAATCGATCGATAATCGCGACGAGAGGTTACGGTTAGGTAACGGTAAGCAAATTGCCGACTTTAGAACGGAAGATTATGATAATCGAGCGATATTGACTTCAAAGCGGTCGATTAAAATTTATATTGAGTTAGTTTCTCATTTACAAGTTCATTTCTCATTTATTTGTTGCGCATTGCGGGTCAATTCGTCAAAGTTTATGTCACAATGGCGCTAACTGTCAATCGCTTCGATAATTTGAGGTATTTTCGGTTTTATGTTGCCTAATTCCAATCGTAAAGCTCTCGAGAAGCGCATGAAACGAAATAAGGTTCACATCCGGAGCCACAGAGTGGCCTGGTGGGAAAGCGTAGTGAACCGCGACTGTCGTGGTGTGCCGATCAGGCCGAACTACAAAACCTTGCACAATCTTGCGATTGCCCTCCCAATTCCCGTTTCACCTGCGCGTTTTGTTGGTTCACTTTTCGCCTTTCGCTGGCCTACCTATACCCGCGTGCTTTCAGAATGCCAGAAACTGCCGAGGGCGTAGCATCTTCGGGAGGAGCAGAGAGAGGCGGCGGTGGCCGTGGCGGAAGAAGCGGCGGAGGGCGGAACCGCGGAGGCGGAGGAGGGAGTAGAGGAGGTGGCCGAGCAGGAACCGGCGACAGTAGCGGCGGGAACAACCGTCGAGGCGAAGGACGAGGAGGTGGAGATAATTATCGATTGGCTGGAACATTAAACTGGCAACCTTGGTTGATAGCAGCTGCGTGTTTGATCAGGCGATCGCGCCTTATTGATCTATTTTCTCTGTTAACTTTAGACTTTCAAGGCGAGAACAATGGTCGCCGATCCCCTCAGCAGCAGAATCAAGCAGCACGGAATGAGCCGAGGAGCAAGAAAGTGGGCGATCACAAGGTGGACATGCGAAAGTACGAGAGGATGATCACTGCCAATCATGTGAGGATTTATTTATTTTATTATTCATTTTTGCTGGTTATTATCTTTTTAGGTCTGTTAATTGCAAATTCGACTGCTAATTTTGAGTGCGAATCGTTGAAAGTGAAAGTTTGTGATCATTGGTATCAACGTGAGTCATGCTAGGCACTAGGAATGCACTCAGGAAAGTAGGAGGATTGAGCCAATCTTTAGTGAAGCACTAATGCAATTTTATTGACTTCTCCATTGTCTTATGTTGGTACTGTGTTTCACGAGTGGAATATCATGTGTCGTCTATTGTTTGAGCAATGCTGATTCGACTTTGGACCATAAAATCATTCTAACTCATTCCCATTGCAGAGCAACTTCTCCGACATCAAGATCACCGACCCGATTACGGAGGATTGCCTCATCTGCTGCAAGGTTAGTGTTTATTGATTTTTTTCCTGTGTTTTTGCCCGGACTGCGACCGCTCAGAATGAACGCGTGGCGGAGAATGATAATGGCAGGGAAAGAATACTCTATGAGAATAGAGTGGGCAGAAAAAGAATATGCCGATTTTTCACTCAAGCCAACTGTAGCTTGGAAGCTTGAGTCCCTGTAGTCAAGGGCTACGATGAAGACTCTTTTGTTTCGTTAGTGTCGGCAAGACTCAAGCATCTGTCATAGCCACTTTGCATCTTGAGAAATTATCTACTCGAATTATTCTGATCTTTGATCTTTGATCTCCTCAGCCAAACGACATCTTCGGCGTGGGCCCGTGTCGCCATCCGTTGTGCATCGAGTGTGCGATCAGAATCCGAGTGATCGCCAACAGTGAGGGATGCCCCGTGTGCAGACAGCCCATGGAGAAGGTTAGTTGGGATTTTTGTATGGGTTTGTTCAACTTAATCGCTGATGCATCCGCTTGTGATGTTTTGTGACTGTTGCGGAAAGAAGTTGTGTCTGGTCACAAGAAGGAATTTTTTTTTGTGAAACTAACACCGAATTGTAAAACCCTCATGTTTGACTTTTCATAGGATACCGATACATGAGTTCTCGTAGTGATTTGGATGAGGTTGTCCCTTCAAATTTTAAAACAATTCAACCGATTGGCCTTTCCAGATGGCATTTGTGTTCGCGTCTGCCGATCCGACGACCATCTCCCTCTCCATGCCAGCCATCCACCCGGATGAGCAGAGGTGAGGGAAATCGATAGCTTGATCGACTCTTGGGTTTCGATGAGGATATGTTTGTTGAACTGATTCGGTGCGAGAATAGGAGCCAGGAATTGCCAGGAAAGTTTCTTGGATATGGCGTAGTTGACGATTTGGTTCTAATTTATTATACATTCAAATAATTAGAATTGTCACGTAACATGAGTGCTTCATTGCGCTCATAATAGTTGAAACAGTTTTGCTACCTCAATGCATGGTTGGAGTCTTCGGAAGAAAGATATACTTTTCGAAAAAGAACGTTGATGCCGAGGTGCAGCGTCCGAATTAATGTCTCCCTTCCTTCCAGATACAAGGTGTGCTTCCAAAACAAGGAGGCGAGCGCACGCTACGAGCAGTACCTCTCCCACGTGTGCAAGCTCTGTGTCGTGTACGTTTTTTAATTAATTAATTATTATTTTAATTGCTAAAATATTCAAATTGTGTATTTTCAGTGACGGCGAGCGCAAGGAGTTCGCCTCGTTCGTATCCTTACGACAGCACATGGCACAGGTTATTTATTATGTTATTTTTTTGTCGGAAGCCCTCGACGCATTGATGGCAGAAGATCATGATGCAACTTGAGATATCGCAGAAACGAGTGTCTGCCGGGGAAAATGAGGACAATTGTTTCGTAGACAGGCGGGTGTGAATCATTGAGAGATTACCAGCCACTCTCGTAGTATCAGTGATAAGGAGTGATAGCGATCGCAGACTGGTTGTGGGGGAAAGAAGGGGTTGATTTTCTTAGAAGCAGTTGCAGAAAATTGTTATCCTTTTGTTGAGGTTCTTGGTTTTCAATGAGATACTATCGAGAGTGGCGTACATTATTTCCATTGGTCTCAAACCCAAGTTATGAGACAGATGGAACGGGAATGCGCGGATAATTCTAATCGGATTTCAAGCAAAATTTTCTTCAGTTCAGATTGACCATTGTGTTTCACGGATGCTTCTTTGTTCCTTCTCATGATACATTCTCAATCCACTTCCCACTTCTTTCTTTCCAAACCTTCTGATTTTCCAGACGCATCAACTCTCGTTCTGCCACCACTGCGTCGCCAATCTCCAGTTGTTCTCGCGAGAGCGGACGACGTACAATCGATCGCAGCTGCAGGAGCATATCCGGGGAGGAGACAGGGACGACAGGAGTCAGAAAGGTACGGTAGATACGGTCGGGCAGTGAGTGGTAGAGGCGCAGGCGCGGTGAAGATTATGAGTAGGAATATATTGAGGAAACCACCATGGCATTGAACATTTGTGATATCTGTTACTTTGTCGAACCTGTGAATCAAAAAGTATCCTAGTGAGTATGTGTAGGTTTTCCAATCTGCAGTTGTGGCCGCCAAGTACTATGGGATTATTGTAGTTGGAGAGATACATTCATCAGGCGTTGTTGTCTCCTATTTTCTTGAAGTGCATGTGAAACATAAGATTGCGTGTGGTAATACTCTGATTTCCCATTATCGCATTGAACTCTGTTCAGGTCATCCGAAGTGTCTCTTCTGCGAGGAGCGATTCTTCGACGAGGATGATCGATACAGGTTCGTTAATTAATTTTTTATAAGTTTTAGTTAATTGTTTAATTAACATTCGTCAGACATCTCCGAAGGGAGCACTTCTTCTGCCAGCTGTGCGAGACGACGGGGGCGGTGAGTGATTTGTTGTTGTTTGAGTAATGGTCATTTGTGCTTCACGGGTTCTTCTTGTTTTGTACTGTCCCCGAACTCTCAATTGACTGAAGGGTTGTTGGTCGTAGATAAATAAAAATATGTCAAACCTTTTTCTCCGAGATCATCGCGGATTCGCGTTGCATCGATAGTTCTTAACGCATTCGTGCGACCAACTTTCAGTAGTGATCGCCAACGAAAACAAATGTTCAGTGTCTCAGAACATCGGGCATTCGCGTTTCAGCCAAGTTGTTTAGTTCCTTAATTGCATTTGAAGCTTGATTTGCATCACTGATTCATATGATATTAAATATTTGCAGGCAGCGAACGTCTTCTTCGGCAAGCACGACGAGCTGCTCAAGCACTACGAACAGGTGAGGGGTGATGTATGAATGTTGTCTCTTCGATCCGAGCGGAGACTGATAACATGACGAATAGGACGTCTTCGTTTCATTAAAGGGACCCGGCACCTTTTGGGCATTGAATTTCAGAAAAAAGAGAAAAATTTTACGAATTCAACGAAAAAAACCGCGTATTTTTACGATTTTTTTAAGAGGAATTATGATTTTTCAAAGTTAAGAGTTTCCTGGGTTTGCCACCAGCATTACTGTGTTTAGTGATGCTAAACAGAGTAATGCTGGTGGCATCTTTGGGTACAAAAATCTTTGAAAAATCATAACTTCCCATAGGTCACCAGGGCTGGCGGCGACAAGGGATAGTGTTGGTAGGGCCTGCGTCACCATGACCCCCGGGTCATCCAAAATGGGTCCTGAGTCGACCAAAAGTACTGTATACCAAAATGGGTTACAGTAACCGGGCATGTACAGTAACCCAAAATACCGTAGTCCGGGAATCGCAAACTGACTTTTTTTTTCAAAGTATGAGATATAATTTTGATCTTTGGTCAGTCGTTACTACCGTACCCAGACATGTTACCGTAACCCGAGATACCGTACCGTGGTTATCGCGAACTGACTTTTTTTGCAAAGTGTGAGATATTAATTTGATCTTTGGTCGATTGTGATTACCGTACCCAGACATGTTACAGTATCCCGAGATACCGTAATTCGAGTATCGCGAACTGACTTTTTTACGAAAATCCGTTTTAAAATTCGGTTCCTTGTTCAATCATGTGTATCTCGCTGAGGATAATTTTATTGTACATTTTACAACCCATAACTATGGCCGAGTGGTTAAGGCGGCGGTCTTGGAATACGAAGGTAGGTGGTTCGATGCCCGACGGTGTCTAAACCCTTTGCCTTGCCTCGAGAAGTGCAGAGAAGATACTTCAGAGGATACTGTATGCACATACCGTAACCCAGGTGCGTTGGGTCAACTTCGGTTCGGTGGGACACATTTTTGATTTTTGACAAAAACAAGCGATCCAGAGCCCAAGGCGGTCTTCATCGAACTCATAGAATGATTACTGTGCATTTACTAAGCGTTTGAGACATTATGGCAAAAGTGTGTCCCACCGAACCGAGCGTGACCCACCGTACCTGGGTTACGGTATGTGCATACAGTATCCTCTGAAGTATCTTCTCTGCACTTCTCGAAGCAAGGCAAAGGGTTTGGACACCGTCGGGCATCGAACCAACTACCTTCGTATTCCAAGACCGCCGCCTTAACCACTCGGCCATAGTTATGGGTTGTAAAATGTACAATAAAATTATCCTCAGCGAGATACACATGATTGAACAAGGAACCGAATTTTAAAACGGATTTTCGTAAAAAAAGTCAGTTCGCGATACTCGAATTACGGTATCTCGGGATACTGTAACATGTCTGGGTACGGTAGTCACAGTTGACCAAAGATCAAATTTGTATCTCACATGTAGAAAAAAAGTCAGTTTGCGATTCTCGGACTACGGTATTTCGGGTTACTGTGCATGTCCGGTTACTGTAACACACTTTGGTATACGGTACCTTTGGTCAACCCAGGACCCATTTCGGACCATGACCCGAGGGTCATGGTGACGCAGGCCCTGCCAAAATCTTGGTAGGGCCTGCGTCACCATGAACCCCTATACATGGGGTCGCCGGCGGCGTGGTGACCTATGTAACTTCCTTTAAAAAAATCGTAAAAATATGCGGGTTTTTTTGAAAAATTGGTTGAATTTTGCTTTATTTTATAAAAATTGTTCAATTATGTGTGCCAGGTCCCTTTAAGTGATGCCAAGTGAATGCTCGCCACAGCTAGAGTTGATGTACACAGGGTAAAGCGGCGTCCAATCATTGCGATGTATCCACTTGCTGATACTAAATACACTTCGAAGTTATTTTCAAACAAGTAATTCCCTTCCAGAAGCACTTCCTGTGCGAGATTGACGAGTGCAAAAAGGCCGGTATCGCCTTCGCGACCAAGCTGGATCTGGATATTCATACGGTAAGTTGAAGAAGGGGTTACGGTAGGGAGATTTCGCCGAATACGACAGATGAGATACGGTAGATCAACGGTATTGATTGCAGTCGCGCGAGCATGGGAAGGTGAACCTCGCCGTCGACTTCTCCTTCAACGACCGACAGGTAATACGGTAGTCAGAGGAGTATGGTGGATAATGATTGATTGATTTTCAAATCGATCAGCTACGGATCAGTAGTGTGTGGCCAGTTATCAGATCTAGATCAGACGATGAAACTCTGCTCGGACTAGGTCGAAAAAAAACATTCATTTCCGTTATTTGTTTTCCACTAGGAATCCTAGACGTATTGAAGTTATCTGCTTGCATTTCTGTTGTGATATCTGTTGAACAAGGACTCACCGCGTTTGAAACTGGAATAATTTCTAAACTAGCTGACCATTTTCACGTCCAGGTTGGCGGCCCTTCCCGCAACCGTGGCGGTCGTCAATACGGCGGCGGTGGGTCGCACGCTGCGCCTCCTCTCGCACCACAAGGACCGAGAGGAGTCGGACTGGTGCCGGCACCGGAACAGCCACAGCCGAGGTGAGTTTATTTGTTATTGCAATAGAAGGCATGCCAACAGCATTGCTTGCTTGGCTTTGATTCTGTTAGATCATCACGATGAAGCATCAGTTTTGCTAGCGTTATTTTTGGATATGGGGCTACTCGCTTGAGGCTCTTAAATGGAAAAAACGAGAGGAATTTTGGAGAAACACTGACTCTACGATCGTTTTGCCTCCAATCACCACCATGGAATAGTAGCGATGAGACTGGAAGCGTCTTGGCTACTTATCAAGCTATTCCTCCTTCCAGATCCGACCCCTCCCAGTTCGTGGTCGTCCCCTCTGCGCAAGCATCCCGACCCAGCCTGCGGTACGCCCGGAATGGAGGTCAGTTGAGAGTTTTATATTATTATTATTTCAATAATGATTTTTAAAATGCCTCAAATGCAATTTTCAACAAGGCCCATACGAGTAGGAAGATTTGCTCTGCGTGATTGGCACAAAAATCGTGAATTTGCCTGACTATGATCTGGCCCTCTTGTACATGGAACAACAAATTCATCCCGTCTTCCTGGTTGCCCTGTTCCCTTACCACCGACTCCTTCTCCAGGCTTCTCGGCTCTCTCCGACGCGGAGGCCTTTCCCTCGCTCGGCCCGGCAGTCGCCTCCTCCTCTGCGGGCATCAACTATGCGAGTGGACCCCCGGTGGTCGTGCCGTCCGACTTCCCGAGGTTGAAGGTAAGGAGGTTGGAGGTTGGGAAGGCGTTCTGTGGCGATTGAGTGAAGATGAGGAGGCTGGACTTAGTCCAGCCTCCTCATCCAGTGGACTAGGCGGATTGCAGGCGCGTGATCTTGTAATATCTTCACCGTTCTGTGGTATTTTTGATTTCTTGAATAATTGCCATCGAAAACTTTGAAACATTGGGTGGAGTTTGGTTTCACGATTTCCTCATATTTCCATCTCGACTGCGTTCTACATTGTGTATGTGGCAGGTTTATTAAACGAAATAATATGAGTACATATTTTAATAACTGCCCCTCTACAGCCGCAGCCGAACCGCCCGCCGCCCCCTCCGGCCGTCTCTGCCGCGAACATCGCATCGGGTGCAGCGAAGAAGAAGGAGAAGAAGAAGGAGACGAGAGAGGAGGCATTCCCCAGTCTGGGAGGTGAGGAGGGGGATGCAATGATGTAATTATGGTTAAGAACGAGGTGTGCTCAATTCATTGTCTAAAAATGGACAGAAGTGTATCTATGGGGATGGTGGAACGGAGCAGTGACGGGTGGATTGTTTTGTAATTTTTCGCGATAAGTTGAACCAAAATTGCTATCTGGCAGCCGCTCTCTGTTTATCATATGGGCATGCGGCCGAGGAGTACCTGGTGGAATAGCTGCGAAAAGAAGTCGGATTTGCCAACACTTTTTTTCGTCACAACGATTCTCTACAAATTTCACACAAATGATATGAGCTGTATTTACATGCTAGTGTACATGCGAACCCGAGTAATGCCAGGCGATTTGTTCTGTGATTTAGTAGTAGTGTATCTCTTAAGAGCTCTTCATCAATCATATACGATGACCCCACGCGCATTTCAAGAGTTTGTGCAGCCGAGTTGCGTGGAATAGATACGATAGCTCTGACTGGGGTAAAATCCGCATCCGGGTTGCCTGGCGATCGTCCAGCGTAAATCGATCGGTTTCAGGCTCCTCACGCGCGCAGCAGCATCAGCAGCAGGAGACGGCGCAGTGGGCGAGGCATACGGTAAGCAGTATTGATTGATCATTCGCTACCGACCCTAATGGAGAACTTTGAACAATGTTCGCAATCATGAATGTTTATGGTTTCACTGATGCGTTAAAGCATCTACTGCTCCTTCAAAAATGATTTATGTGATGCCTTTAGTCAACAAATTACAATTTGCTATCATAACAATTCAATTGCTTTAAAAAAAAGTTTGTAACCGTGTGCCAAGCAGGGTCCGATTACCCCCTCAAAAATGGCATATGCAACCCACATTTTGAACTTTTTTTGAAAAAGGAACCCACAAAACAAATTTTTGCTCAGCGACCTGCAAAAAAAAATATATAAAAGGAACCCACATTTTGCAATATTTTGGGAAATTTTTCAATTTTTTTGAAAAAGCAACCCACTTTTTCAACATTTTTATGACCTAAGTAATCGGACTCTGGTGCCAAGTCCCGAACGAACGAACGTCTCGTCGAACATGAGAATTGCAATTTCGTAGTTTGAAATTCCCAAGAGTCTCTTGTTTCACCGCTCCCTCAAAGCTCACATAATTCTCCATTTTTTTATTTTCTCATGATCACTACTAGCTATATTTTTACAACTAACAATTCAGGAGCGCTTCGACGTGATCGACGACGACGAGCGGGAGGCATTCCAGACGGTACGGGTAGATGACGTCGTCTTTGACCCTTCCTCCCCTTGTTTGAGCTTATTTTGACCCAATGAATGAATTTCAAGAGGTGTATAGACACTTGTGATAAAACTGTGCTGATTGCAGGTGGGCAGACACGGCGTGGGTCCGCCTCCCCGCGTCGGCCCCGCCGTGCAGCCATCGAGGGTCGCCATGATACAGCGACCAGCGACGCAGCCGAGGGGTGAGTGAAGAGTGAATTAGCTTATTGATTTAAAGTAGTATTCTAGCAGCTGTGGACGAATCAGCCTAGGCCGGTCATATGTGTAGATAGGGAAACTGAGAAACCTCAGCTTTGAGGTAGAGAGGACAGTGCCCGTTATGGTGAAGTGACGTGGGATATCGCAGAAAAGACACCACACCACGATTTTCATTAATTTATTTTCGTTATTTTTCGGGTTTTAAAAAGTTTGTTTTATCCTTTAATTAATACATGATCGAAATACCAATCGACCAAATACCAGAAACCGATCAGTACTTGTGTTTGAAGCGTGATATTCCACTTCGAAACTTTCATTGTCGATTTTCTATTGTTCCGGATCCGTCCTTGTGAAAATTTCATTTATATTATCAGTGTTCACATCTACTAAAATAGGAAACAAAAGAGAGCTAGCACAAGGACGGATCCGGAAGCACGTTACAGGGCCCAAAAAAATTGAAAGTTGTAAACATTTCGCATGTTCGGCGCTTTCTCTCTATTTAGATGATCCTATATATTTTACTGTTTGAATTTCAATAGAGCAGACCTCCCTGCATTGAATAAATACAGAAACAGAGCACTGTTCTCGTTGAAAAACATGTAATTCATCACGGAACGTGGTACGCATAGCCTTACCAATATATGTGTTCTCGAAAAGAATATCCCAATTTTTATCCCTATTTTCGGTGAAATCATAGCACCGGCACACCACCAACCCGTTGTTTTCCAAATTTAAAACAAAATACAGCGTTTGAAACGTTTCGAAAGAGAAATGACCCTGAAAATATAATAGCTGACCGAACATGCGCTCTAACTCAACGTTCGCTCACTCATTTATA
>LS502745.1:1156913-1166970 GCA_900490845.1 Pristionchus japonicus | reverse complement strand
CATGCCCGTCACTGCGCTCGCCGCCGGCTTGGACAGCTATGTTCCCTAGCCTCAATGAAATACGTACATTTCCTGATCATGAGGAATAGCGGGCTTTCCAAAGAAGACTGATGTTTGATTTGCTAAATGATGATTGATTGGCAGGCCCCGCAGTCCTCCGACAAGTCGTCGTCGATGGAGAAGACGGTGGGCGAGTGGGCGGACGACCTGTTCAAGAAGAAGGCCACTTGCGGGCTGTGCAATGTGCGGGAGTTTATAATGTTTGTGAAGCCGCGAAGTTGTGGTTGAAATCTTTTTCTTGATCTTTTTCTTGACTTTTTCTTGATTTGCACAATTAATGATGTTCTGATTGTTGAGATGACTCTGAATGGGAGTGAGTAAGAGCATCCACGAACGACTAGATGATGTGTGAATGTTCTCCCTCTGCAGAAGGTGTGCGCCAACTACAAGTCGATCTCCAGCCACCTCTACCAGTCGCACAAGGGATTCACGCAGAGCTTCTTCGCCTTCCAGGTGGGACAGGGACCCCAACTTTCGTAGTAGTCTCAGATATTGAGTGGATTTATGAGACTGGATTCTGTTTCAAAAAGGTTTCATAATCTCCCTCCTTGCAGTGTATGGGGTGCTCGCAGAAGTTCCGCTCCTTCCTCGGCGCACTCGGCCACATCCAGACCGCATACGTAAGTGAAAGGGACTTATAGCGTTCGAAATTGAACTTGTCTACTCTACTAACTAAAATTTCGATCATTTGTGCACGTTCTTATTCATATTTGTCCACAATATGATCGGTTTATGGATGGACGATTCCCTACTATTGCAGCGCAAGAACCAGATCGGCTGCAAGAACAAGGTGGCGTTCGTGGGCAGCAAGAAGCTGATTACGGATATTAAGGTGAATACATGGTGCTTTCGAGCGCCAACAACTGCATATATCCAATAATTTCAAGTCAAGAAAGCCTTTTGACTTGATAAAACCATTTTGAATCAATCTCGCTTCTCAACTCTCCTTACAATCTGAAACTGGCATAAGTGAAATTTTGATCATTACAGGAGGAGCCGGTGGCCGGCGATGAGGATGAGGAGCCGATGTGAGGAATTTGGGCTGTAATCGCAAATAAATGAATGAATGTGTGTAAATTGGAATCATTGCAGCTCTCCAACTCTGTAAGCAAGCGGCAGCAAGCGACTCCAGTTCAAGCAATCGTGCAACAGCAATCCCACCCCCCCCCCCACCTTTTTGTCCTAATTATATTATTTCCCCTATTCCATTCTAATTTTGAGCATGAACTAACATCCATGCTTTAACTCTTGCTAGTGTGTGTTCATTCATTTTCCCCCATCCACCTCAATTTGTCAATATTGTAAACTCTGTTGGTATGCTATAAAGTTGCAATACATGCACTAAGGCTTGCGGAATCTGGGTTGTTTGCATCAATAGCGAAACAATTCGCTCGGGGGATTTGTGATCTGGGATTTTGATCTGCCTTCTCTGATATTAAGTTCATCTTACAACACTTTTTATACGGCACGAAAAGTATTTACAACGAATGAACGAATTTTGGCATGTGCAAGTCTTGGTTTGCGAATCTTCGAGCAATAAAAACAACCCATTAAAACGATCCTCCGATCTACGTTACACGCAATAACAAAAGGGTGTGTTTGTAATAGAGTTGGTGAAACCGAGCCGAGATTATCGAGACCCCGACTATTTGTCTCGACTCGAGACGAAAAGTCGAGACGCTCGACTTTAGAAAAAGCCCGGTAGGGCGGCTCGAGTTTGAGAGTGAACGCTCGAGACAAATCGAGACACTCGAGCGGCTCGAGTCTCGATCTGTCTCGAGTGTCTCGATTTGTCTCGACTCTTCCCTCTCATATATCCCATGATAGGCTGCCCTCATCGTTCCCAAGAGGGGCGATTCTAGGCTACCACCAGCAGGGTGGTGTGGGCGAGTGCTAGTGGTCTAGCACTTCTGTGCGTTCGTCGCTGGTTCGAGTACCGGCAGTTGTAGGCAATTTTTGCTCAATTTTCTTTTAACATTTTTAAAATGAGTGAATTCGTGATGAAAATGGTGACTATTTCAAACAGTATTATGCCCAAAACATAGACGAAGAAGAGCTGAATGAGCAAAATAAAACCGCAGTAATCCGGAGTCGAACCCACGGCGATTGATTGATAGCGTCAAATACAACCATTACACCAGGGGGAAAGTTTGCGCGCTCGCTCAGAGTGCGAGCGAGCCGCGAGACGAGTCGAGACAAATCGAGACACTCGAGACAGATCGAGACTCGAGCCGCTCGAGTGTCTCGATTTGTCTCGAGCGTTCACTCTCAAAGTCGAGCCGCCCTACCGGTACGCGAGACAAATCGAGACAATGTCTCGATTTGTCTCGAATACCGAACAAACTCGATTTCACCAACTCTAGTTTGTAACTTCAGAGAAAAATGTCCGGCGAGATGAAACAGTGCATAATTGCATGTATACAGTGGGGGTGGCTAGTGGTTAGGTGCTTCTCACTACTACAATAAACTAAATAATAATAATTGGGTGAGGAACGATGTCGACTATCTACATCATCGATCGATTATCGGAAACTACATAATTGAATGGTTATCGTAAACTACATTATCGATCGATACTACCGTACTCAGACAGCAGATTCGGCGTCGGACTCGCATCCGGACGTATCCGAGGGAGTCTCTCGGAAGAAGGCGAGAGAAGTCCACAGCTCGTCCCGATCCAGACGAGCCATGAAGGTGGCACGAATCTGCAAGGAGGAAGTAGAATTGGAATGGAGAACGAGCGAGTAGAAGTTTCACGATGTTGCCATAACCACATTTTTCACATCTGTTCAATAATTGATGCAGCCAAATCTACAAAACAATTTCTAAAATTTGTTATGTTATTTGGAGAAAATAGTTAGCTTGTCATTCCGAGCTTCAAGAAATTGTTAATTTACTACCCGCTTCCTGTCCCCGATCAATGAATATTTAATTATTATTTAAAAATTGCAAAACGAGAACATCCTATAGCTTCACTGTTTCACCCTCTTGCTAACACCCTAATACTATTGCGTTCTCAATAGTGTCCAGGGTCGACATAATCCACAAAACTCCTGGCCTCGTAATTCACAATTGACTCTACCTAATATCGTAAACTCTACCGTACCTGCAACTCCGCTCTGCTGATCAGTTCCCTCGACGTGATCCGTGCAGAGATCGTCTCTGCCGCCAGCAGCGAAATCATGTCGTCGATCACGCGCTCCACGCGCTTCGAGACCTGATGAGAGGGTGTTATTGATTGAATTGATAAAGTATATTGCCTTGATTGAGGTTAGTCCAAGGCATAATCGCAGACTAGTTTACAAAGAAAAATAAGGAGAGAGCAAATCAACAAACGAAGTTTCAGTTCGTTACTACCACCTAGTGGAACATCAAATAACATCGAAGATTTTTTTTAAAAAGTCATCAGCCAGCCCTGCGTAACCAATGCGACTCAAGAATATCATTCGGAATATTACCGTTAAGCGTTTAACAAGAAATTCGTATTGCTGAAAACATCTCGATCGCATTACTACCACCTGATGCAGCGTGAATACTCATGCTAAATAAAATACTAGTTTTTAACGAGAAGCCCGGAATAATCACAAACTCCGTTCACCACTCCACTATCAGAAGCACGTGCTACGTCAACCTACCTGGAACATCTAATCACAAGTCCGGGATTCTTTCAGCATTTTCTAATATCGAATATCTTCTCGCTCACATTCCTGATTCCCCTCTAACAGAAGCTCGACCACAAATGCGGTAGTTTGTCCTATTTTCCCATTCCCAAATCAGCAACCATTCAATTCTATCGCCCTCCTGACTTTCTTACCAGTGCTTCTTGCCTACTTCTTCGTTCCGTTAGTACTCTTTCTTCTCACCTTCCTGATCTCTCTGGCCATGGGCTCGGACGCGAAGGTGGGCAGGAGGTCGTGCAGATCGGCGCCGAATCGGAAGAGGGAGAGGGAGAAGACGTTCGCTGCGATTGCGGGGTGGAGGCGCTGGAACAAAGAGATGAAATGGCAAGAATTGGTTGAGAAAATGAAGTATCGGAGGAATATTTAATATTACCGCGATTGATAATTCATCAATATACGAATTCCTTGAAGCACCCCCCATCCTATAACGTTTTTCAAACGCGCTGTGGACAAGAGGTGCTAGATCAAAAAAAAAAGCAAAGGAAGAGAGACAGAGAGACAGAGAGAAGACGCTCGCTGCGATTGCGGGATGGACACGCTGTAAGCAAAAATGGATTAGACACGATGGAGTGTCGCACTATTTCATGATTCCACTCATCCTAGAAAGGATTTTAAAACGGCTAGAGGAAATAAAGCTCATAGGAAAAGAAAGAGGGAGAAGAAGACGACGATTGCGGGATGGAGACGCTGTAAGCAAAAATGGATTAGACACGATGGAGTATCACCCATCCTAGAACGGATTTCCAAACGCATTCGGCAAACGAGTCAACATAAGGTAACGATCATAGGAAAAGGATAAGGGAGAAGAAGGTGGCGATCTAGGGAGGGAGGCGATTCTCGAAATAATTGATAATATTTTCTCCTCAACTGTAGAAATCCCATTAACCCTGAGCAGCGTTTTCTGTTCTAACCCAGCTGTTGAAACTCAAGTGGGTCAAGCCAAAATCTTGAGACTAAAGGGGGCGAGAGGAGCGGACGTTGTATTACAACTAGTAATATTTTTCATGTCATGCATCGAGTGCTGATTGCCCTTTAGAAACTTCCCCTGCTCAAGCATTGCTGTTGAAACACTAGTAGGTTATGCCAAATATTGAGATCAAATTTACTCGCAGACACAAACTTTTTAAATCGCCATTTCCTACAAAATCAAATCCAAAATAGTCTCATCGCTATATCTCCTTGTTGAAACTCCAGTATTCCCAGTTCGCAAAATTAAAAAAAAAAAGTATTATCGGTGTCAATGGCATAGCGCAACCCTTCCTGCCCATATACCGCACCCTACGTCTCACTAATCATACCTCCTTCGGGTCTCTCCTCATGATCCCCGCGACGGCTTTCCTCGTCGGTTCGGGGATTCGATCGGAGAGGATGGGCAGTTCGTACTCCTTGTACGTGGCAGAGGAGAGCACCGAGTAGAACGGGTTTAGTCTGAAATCAATTGATTGATTGTGAGAGTAAAATCTGTGAAGCAAATTAGGAAAGTGAATCTTCGGTGGATTTGTATCAACACTGAAACTAGATTGACCCAAGTCTACTAATTTAGCCAGAAATGTAGTGAAGAATGAATTCAGTAAATAGATGCCCTGAAACAACAATAATTCAACAACAGTTACTAAAATATTTTTTCTTTGAGTCAGTTTACCGAGAAATATCGTCGAATTAAGCCAAGCACTATCATGAAACAATGATGAAGCTCAAATATTTCAAATGCAATTGTCCATACGCCTAGCAAAGGTGATTTTCCGCAACCATTCTTGATTGTTTTCATTTATTAATTTCCATGCAACAACTGTCATCAAACCATTGCTGTACTCTCTCGTCTCTTACTATCATACATCCCTGAAACTTGACTGTTCGCGTCCTCAAAGATACCAACAAATTCAACGATCTATCAAACTTCTAACTCCTTCTTGCATTCAGACCACCAGTCAGCTCACTCACTTCGTGAAGATCTCAAAGCACAGCGCCCCTGCAGCCCACGTATCCGCCATGGAGAAGTCAACCATCGAGGGAGGCTTCGCGAGGGCGATCTCGGGGGCGCGAGTGCGCGCGTTGCCGCCCAGGTCCATCTGAAGAGAGGAGGATAGATTGTAGATTGTACGAAAAAGAAAGTATATGGTTATTTTGAGTCGATCCCACTCCAGATAAACCCCTCGTGAAGCACCAAGTGGGTGAAATAATAAAACGACAACCACTCCAAGGAAAGTTTGTCTTCAATGGCAATCACATGTATCAACGTCAAGACCAACTCTACTCCTTTACCAATACTTCGTGAAACTCTGATTTGACAACCATTTTTGCTACATAGATACCGAAGACATATCACAGAACGGCACCTCACTATCTATTACTAGCATCGCCGAAGCACAACCCTCTTCCGATCAATACTCAAAGATACCGTAACCCGACCACCCCAAATCCCCTCGGGACCCACTCACTCCCTCGTATCTGTAGTCGACGACGAAGGATCCGTTGGCGAGCGCGCACCCGAAGTCGGAGATCACCAGCTGCGGGATCTCGCCTGGAAAAGGTAGAAAACTGTATTCGGCCAGATATCGATTAATAGTTCAAGATTCAGGCTTACTGTGGTCCGCAATCAATCGATAAGTGAACATTCAAGCCTCCCTACCGTACCCTCATTGTCAATCAATCGCGAACCGAGCTTTCCTACCATATCCTTAATCAATCAATCAATCACTCCACTCACCATCCGTGTCGTACGACAGCAGGATGTTGTCCGACTTCATGTCGCGCTGCGCTACCTGCAATCGTTCAAATAATTATTTGCAATGCCTTCCTAACCGTCGATTATCAAGAACAGCACCGAATAAAGCTGATAAAGCACTTGCAGGAAACTCTAATGTCCCAAAGGATCACATTTGTATTATTTTAGCAAAACAACGGAGAGGGGAATTGCGGCGGTTCGAACAACATCACTCATATGATAACGGTGAAACACGGACGACCGAGTGAGAAGCTTTTACGTCACATATTTCGACTGCTCATTCAACCTATCCTGCCTTTGAATAATTTATCACCATCACCAATTATCATTATCACCTTGTGCGTGTACAGAAACACGCATCCCTCTAGCAGCTGCGCGATGAGCGCCCTCCTCGCCCACAGAGAGCTGCGCTGCTCAC
Source organism: Pristionchus japonicus (assembly GCA_900490845.1). NCBI lineage: Eukaryota > Metazoa > Nematoda > Chromadorea > Rhabditida > Neodiplogasteridae > Pristionchus > Pristionchus japonicus. The sequence goes on along the minus strand of LS502745.1, from coordinate 1,160,087 downwards.
GGAGATAGGATTGGAGCGTCATGCGGTACCTGCGAATGAACTAATTAGTATGGCACGCTTGGTAACAGTAAAAATGGATATTTTCATGTAATGTGCGTTTCATGTATCATTAGTAGTCCAAAAGGCAGCAGCCATATGTTAAGCCTGAAACTCGAGTGCTACCATGTTGTCGCTCTCACGCCCACTTCAAATCAACAATTATCGAACTATCGCACCCCGACGTGTCCCTAGATACAGTATCCTACAAAGGATCGATCACCTCCGCATGACGATGAAGAGCGTCTTCGGGTCGGGCTCGATCGCCGTGTACAGCACGGAGGTGGGCAGTGCCTCAGGGTATCTGGAGTGCACTGTATTCGTAGGATATAGATTGATTAGAATATTGGACTCTCCAGTCGATCGGTTTGATCCGAAAACGACATCAACGATTGTTTTGATATGGCGGGGAGAGGTGGATCATTACCAGAGCATTATTGCATTAGTAGATGAAGCATGGGTGCAGCATTAATAATCAAGAGAAATAGTTGGAAGTTTTCATTTCAAGGAGAGAATCCTTCAGGCGATCAATGTCAAACACAAAATAAATCCAATTACGGAACTTTTGAAACTCAAACAAAACTGAAACAAATAATTGATTTGCCACGGAAATCAATCACCGATTCGCCGTACTCCCATGTGATCATCAACTACAGTATCTCCCCAATCTCACTTGAGCTTGGCATCCGGCAGAAGGTGTACCGCAATCCAACCAACTACCGTACCTTTCCCGATCATCAACTGACTTTAATCTGGCGTCCGGCAGGATGGGCATACTGTCGACGAAAGCCGTGCCGACGTGCACGATGTTCGGGTGGGTAGTGGGCAGGGGGCGGAAACTGGAACAAGGGTTTTTTTTGGATTCGTGTTTCATACATACCATAAAGGTCAAAATGGAACAACCGCAACAAATCGAAGAATATAGGTTATTCGCTCCCGTACCCTATTTGGAGCGACACTAGCCTCCGCGCCAAGTTCCCGCCCATTTCAGATTGAAGCAGTCATGTTTCACGGGTACTTCATAACCATACGACTTGCACTAACATCAATCGAGTCAAGTGAAACTACTTTCAAAAATTTTTCAGAACTTGGTGAACGTGCACTTCATCGCTAGTACTAGTTCAGCAACACTTCCCAGGGAATAATTCTTCTTCTTCGAAAGGTGCAATAAGAACCACTACACACACTCTCCCATCCTTCCTTTCAGCAGCGCTGCCGCTTTCGGGAGTGGGGCCAGCTCCGCGCCCATCCCCCTCCACAGGCCGTCCTCGTTGTTGCAACTATGGCTCCCATTCACACCCAATGCCACCAAACAGCATTAATTTCGCAAACAGCGCCCATGCTCTACAATTTTTAATGGATGCAGCGCACGTTTCACCACCCCTTATAATTGCTTACCACACCACCGCAAGCAATATTTGGCAAATTTATATCTAATGAAACAAAACTCACTCTCCCATCCTTCCCTTCAACAACGCAGCCGCCTTCGGGAGCGGGGCCAGCTCTGCTCCCATCCCCCGCCACAGGCCGTCCTCGTTGTTGCGACGGTCGTGCTCGTAGTTGAACATCAGCTTCAGCGCCAGGGGGTAGGCCTGGAAGAGGGGATACGGTAGGTTATTGATTAATCATAACGAACTGGCGATAAACAAAACAGGAGCAAATCAGAGATCGTATTTGCGTTTCACCAAACTCCCAAGATAAAATATTCTCCAGTTCCTTGATTATCTTTGTGGGCGCGGTTGCAAAAAACTTAATAGTTGCATTACACTGATGAATTCAAACTAGTTTCTTTTTTTTTTTTAAATAAACTCCGTCGGGTTCATTGGTGTTTTTAAAGATTCAATGCATTTGAGAAAACTCTGAGACGCAAATTGCGAAGGAAGCAGAAACATTACTACAAGATACCTTGAGGTCCTTGTCACTCGTGGGCGCTGCGCCCGCCCGATCAGGCGCCAGCCGCAGCGCGTACACCGCCGCGTTGCAGCCGTACCCGATGTTGCCGCCTGCAAGATGATGTTGCAGCTAGCTGATTGAGGATACAAGGCTATTACATCAGGGACAGTCGCGTTCCAGAACACACAAACCAAATAAAGAGTGACAGTGAATTGCAAATTCATATGACAACTCTTGATAAGATGTTGCCTAAACACTATTCTTCCAGGAGCTCATGACGAACAGATTGTGATTGTAAAGGGTTGTCTGTCTATCAAGAAGCTATCACTTCGAGAGCCCTCTGCCCCCTGTTATTACAACTCTGAAACATTACTTTCAAAGAAATGCATCGACCATCGTCAACTATCAAGACAAAAAAAAATAGAAATCTCATACCGATGTCGTAGGCGCTCAACCTATCCGGAAGCGTGCCCTTCCGCAGGTGCTCGTTGTAGCGCTCCTTCGTCCCGAACAGGTCCTGCAATCAGGGGATGATTGAGAGATGAAGTACGGTATAATACCAGTATTATCAGCGCCGAACAGGTCTCGCAAGCGCTATGTGGGTTACATTCGCTACAATAAGCACGTATTATTGCAATATTCCCGCGAGATGGCAGTAAATCATTGGATTTGGAGTAATATTTGCGCTCATTAAACAGATAGTGTTGAGACAATGTTCACTACATTTAATGATTTGTGCTTCACGAAGACTACACATTACGTGGATCTCCCCCCAGTCTCAATGGATGGATCATCATTTCTCTTGGATAAAAACGTCATTAAAAGCAGAATTAATTTCAAAGTCTCACTCACCCTGACACGCTCCACAATTCCAAAATCAGTGCGCGGCTTCTTGAAGAGGAACTGACGACGTGCGTATCTGAAGTCAACGATGTCAATTTACGCTTCAGGTTTTCCCCTAAAGTGAGGAATACTCACTGCGTGACACGCTACGTTAGACTCGTTCAATTTGCCTTTTTCTCTGTCATTCTCGCCACCGTACCCTCCCACGTAGTTCTAAAGCCCGGATTGGTTGACTAAAATACGGGTACGGGTTAAAGGTTCCCGGTCGTAGGCCGAGCCAGTGTTTGCGTCTCACCACGAAAGCATTGAAATTGGACGTTGAGTCTAGTGGTACTGTGCATAATAATTGCGTTTGAAAGTCCCGCGTGCTCGTGTCTCTGCCCCGTGTACTTGGGCGAGGTT
>LS502745.1:1134897-1156813 GCA_900490845.1 Pristionchus japonicus | reverse complement strand
ACTCGCACGGCTGATCGTTCCATGATTTGAAAGCAACAAAAATATGCAATAAGTGAGCAGTCAAAAGCACGATCGAGAAGCGCGTTTCACTGCTACTACTAGTCATGTCGTTCATTTATTCCGAGATGCAAGGTTTGAGTTGATATTTATTAATTTTTCTCCCTCTTCCCTACAACCCACCTCGGTCTCTCCAGCCCGAAGAATGCGCGATGGTTCATGGCGATGTTGGAGAGAGGGCGGGCGACGTGGCGAGAGTGACGGATCGTCATCTGGATCTGCAATGATGAAGAGTTAGAATTGTTATTTTACTTGATTCCAGTAGTACGAGCAACATCCCTAGTGACGTTCGGTATGTCAAACCAACGTGAAGCAAGGAACAACCATTACGAGAAAAAGAATGACGGATCCTTGTGTGGATCAGGAAGATCTAATTTATTTATTTTTAGAAACAGCAGTTGCCGTAGGAGAATCAATGCTCCCATAAAAATTTGGCTATATCAGAGAAGCGTGGAACAGAGATTAACTACTATGAACATTGAGATTGACTTGAATCGTTGGATGAGATGAGTATCGAACAAGTGGCAATTAATCCAGCCAATCTATCATTATCTTCTTTGCAATATTAGTTGTTCTCTGTTTTACGCTGCTGTGATATGATCATATTTCTTAGATTCAGTAATTGGTATCTCTCAAGGAAGGGGAAAATACAAAAAGCGACTGACCATGCGCATGAGCGGGTTACGGCTGAGCTGGCGCGGAACTGCCGCTGCACGCACGACCGCCTGCAAGTTCTATTTAGAGAGTGAGCGATCCAATTTCGAGAAGACTAGGAAAAAAAAACTTATGATTTGAGCACTGTTAGTACTCCCACTCAGAATTTCATCGTTCTATACATGCTCTACCTAGCAGATCATCAAACGATTTGTCTGTGATCACGTGAGTATTCAGGAAGTCAGACTGGTCTCATGTAGATCTCCGTTTAGATCTTGAAAGTTCCACGAACCTGTACTGCAGTCGTGCTGGGCGGTCGCAGACGAGGCGCCATCTTGAGGAAGAACCACGTGCCATTCTGATTGACGACCCGAGAAGCGACCTGGGGAGACAAGGCGATAATTGAATTTCTTGAGCTCTGACGATACAGAATTCCTAGATAGGTTTCTGTTTCATGAACTCTTAAAATTTGAGACAGCTGATCGGGAACAATACTTCCAAGGTGATTTCCATAGAAAAATCTCGAATCAGGTAGCACTTCCACTAGATTATTGTTTCAAGTGGGAATGTTACACCTCCATGGTCACAAGATCTTGAGACACTCAACGTAGGTAGTTTAGAGTTGCCTCGACGTTCAACTTTGATTCAGATGGGGTATAGAGGTACCTGTTGAGCAATGCGCAGTGCGCCGGTTCCGATGCGATTGAGCGACATTTCGGCTTGCTAGAGAGGGTACTCGTACTATCGCATCACCCCTGGAAAGTGAGAGATCAATCGATTGAGGGCGATAACGACACCCAATAGAGCGCACGGTTTGACAGCATCGAAGAGACAACGAGTGGCTACGATTATGTGAAGGGCATTACACGCAGAAAGTGTAAGGAGTGTGCGTATATTGGAGAAGAAACAGATTGTTTACGAGTTGAAGCCTTTTCGCGTACCGTAATAAATAAGGGCTATCATGAAGTAATTTTTCACAATATGCTAATAAATAAATATCTGAGTGCTGCGAAACTGTTTGATTTAGATTACTACAACAGTGAAAATGTATATAATTATACTGCAGGCGGTATATAAACGAATCTTAAAATATACTGAAAAATCAATATTTTAAAGTTAGTGCTTGATACTCCAAAGTTCCGACCACTGTAAGGAAAATCATCAAACTTTCATAACTTTTGTGCATTTTTCACCTGCGTTGCTTTGTGTTTTGATGTTTCCTATCTATTCTAGCATTTTAAAATTGATTAAAGTTTGATCAGATGGGTAAGGTCAACAAGAAGAACGCGCTCAAGCGGAAGCTCGCTGTCGAGGAGAACGATGACAAGGTGAATATTCGACTTACAATTAGTTCTTCATCTAGATGCATCTCCCTCATCTACGTTGAAGATTGGATGGCTATGTTTCTATCAATTTGATATAAAATTTTAAGTATGAAATCGGTAAATTCCCGCCAATATAGATTCATTATAGGGTTGTTGTGATTTGCGGTAGATGTCGCTTCATTGAACCGCTTCCTGTTAGATCCAATGAATTACATTTCCAGAAGCGCCCCAAGGCTGTGGCTGTAGAAGAGCCAGCCGAGGCGCCCAAGCCCGGCAAGAAGCAAAAGAAGGCCGAGAAGAAGGCGAAGGTTGTGGAGGAGGAACCTGAAGGTTTACATTCTTCTCTTCCTACTCATTGGCTTGAATTTTATCTCACATCACGTATAAACGATGGATAAGGAATGAATGCCTATCTGATATAGTGTATCGATGGTAAGCTAGGTACTTCATCCTGGAGTTCGCTCTCAAAATAGTGTATTTCATGTATTTCAGCTGTATTTCATCACTGAATCTAATCGCATTCAAATTCCCAATATTCAGAGGTGCCTGAAGTCGAGGACGAAGATGAGGATGAAGAGATGGACGACGAGGCGATAGATGGAGAGGAAGTGAGCGATGAGGAGGGAGAAGATGAAGAAGAGGATGAGGACGAGGAGGAGTCGGATGATGAGAGTGAGGAGAGCGGAGGAGACTTCATCAGGGTGAGCGTTTGCTATTTCTGTTGGCAGTTTTCAAGAAAATGAGTTTGGTCTCCACAACAAAATCTGCCCTTATGGGTAGGACATGGAAATATTCCATCTTGAGGTTTCTCGTTGCACAGGTTTGCTAAACGCATGAGGTTTTGCTTGAATTGATAATTTATCTATCCGTTATATTGCAAAAATTATCAATCTCGGCATCTTAGTTTGCTGTTTTTATGATTCACATGGATTTGAAAATCATCAGAGCCAGTTCTTTTCGTTGGATGACCCTCCGTGCCTCGAAAAAATAGCATAAATGATTGAGATCGCTAGAAGGTGTGCATGAAGTTCACACAATGGTATTTCCGTGCTTCATTCGGCCATCACATTCTGTGGAGCTTGTTAGATTCATTTTTTGTCGTGAAGTCGTTCGGCCATAAAATAAAACAATAAAATCCATAAAATATAAACTGCAGGAGACGGGTGAGAAGCTGGACTTCGATTTCGAGGCCTTTCCACTGGAGGATGAGGACAAGGAGGGCATCAATAACATGCTCACCCAGGTACGGTAGTCTATGATTATCGATCTTTCTTTGATGTAACAATAAGCTAGGTAAAAAAGTATCATGGGTTTTCGTGTGATTCGGATTTCCTAGGGAAAATTTCGTCTCACTGTTAGGTTGTATGGCAAGATTATCGGAAAGGTTAATGCGCGCCAATTCTGCATTTTTTTTAATAAAAAAAATTTAAAAGTCATTATCTTGATCGTTCCGTAACCAATATCGACCCCTCCAAATCGTAATCTCTCCTTCTCAGATCTTCCTCCGCGCCGATATCGATCTGGCTGGCCTGGGTAAGGCGCTGATCGCTCAGTCGCCGCTCGGTTGCGTCATCGGGGTACGGTACTTATCGATTACCGAGTGTTCTTTGAACTTTTAATTATTATTTATTGTTTATTAGCAGAATTACTGGATGACATTGTTCAGTGCTAGGTTCGCTCAATGTTAAGCTCTCGCGAAACACCGATGCGTCAGGGCTGCATTGTAAAAATATAAATCCGGACTAATGCGCTTTCCGCCCAATGATGATCGATTAGGGATTGTTGCTGTACCTAATTATCAATGGGATTACGGTGTCCTGAATATCGACTCCTGATTGCGATGGTTTGATTATCGATTTATTTTCAGCCAGCCGACGCGATCGACGACGAGGACAACACGACGTCGAACGTCGTCTACGGGCTGATCTCGATGCTGCCGCAGATCGATAAAGAGGAGGTACGGTAGGGGAGGGGAGTTTTGGTGGATATCGAGGACTGTTGTAATTTAGAAATTGAGATTTTTGAGCCACTTTTGATAGAAATTTTCAACCTAGTAGCTTGGTGCTGCGAGTATTCCTTGTAAGTTCTAGTTCACGAAAATGTGTGATGGGTGTCGGGCATCAAATTTGTAGAAACAGCACTAGCATCTGGATATGGTAATCGATAGCTAATCGATCTTCAGTATCCTATTCCTTGCAGAAGTACGCGAAGGACATCCTCGCGCTGCTCAAGGCGCGCGCCACCAAGGTTGTGTCGTCGGTGGTGAGTTACCTCTTCTTGATAGTGTTTCACTAGTTGAGCGAACTGTCAAATAGTATTTGTGAATCGCCTGGCGATTCTTGGCGACGGAAATCTATTATCTATTGGAATGAACAATGTGCAATGCTAGCTTATGCAGATTTAAAAGATACTATATTTTGTTGCATCATGATCTTCCCATCTCCAGGAGAAGTCGTTCACCTCCGCCCTCTCCTCGGCCACTCGTCTGGGTCTCTTCGTCAACGAGCGCATGCTCGGCTTCCCCGATGCAATCGCCGCACCCGCCTGCAAGAGTCTGCTGTGAGTGAAGGATTATGATTAAACCAGATTCCTATATTAGAGAAGTAGGCGTATTCGCACAGCTTGGTATGCTTCTATGATCTCCGTCGATATTTTGGCTGACTTCACTATTGATCTAATTTTGTATGTCTATCAAAAACCAAGAAGTACTCATCGGTTGAGCACAGCCGATGATACTGAAACCTTTCGGGTGAAACTTGCGTTCAGGAAGGACTTAAAATATGCTATTGAATCAATTTCACCATTCATCTATTATTCAGGGAGGACGTGGAGGCGATGGCGACGCCGCCCACGCACGTGCTCTACATCCACAAGGTGAGGGCATGCGTGTAAGAGGAGGGGTAGGGGGGGGGAAGGGTTGAATGAGTCTTTGCCATTGGCGGTTCTCATGGTGTTTGCAAGAAGAGTTTCGGTATGCGCACTAGCGCGTGCTCTACATCCACAAGATGAGGGCATAGCCCTTCTCGCATGTCCAGAACTATCTTGAGCTCCAAATGTTGGTTCCATGCGGATGCGGTTGTAGCGAGTGTGTAAAAGACGCGCTAAAGTGCCAATGTCGATTTCACATAATTGCGTATATGAACTATCAAAGTATTAGTCAAACCGATATTTGTGTGTGCGCTACATTTGGAAGGTGAGTTGACGCTGCGAGGAGTGTATTCAGGAAGGAAAGTGGGTGTTGTTCAATGTGAGGATAGGTGCGTTGAATTAGGAATCAAAATGAGACTGCTGTTTTTTGTGAATCGTCTTACGCGCCCGTCGGTTGGTTCGGGATGCACGGGTTGGATGTAAGACGAAATAGTCGGGCAGTAATGATTGTGACAATGGAGGCGTTTCACATAAGACGACTATTCTAGTTTCTGTCACGAGATAATTTCTACTTGTGAGCTACATTAGTGCGTCACTGGTGTAATGTATCACTTGTGAGATGAGCTGTCATAATGATTCCATTGATCATGTGTGTTTGAAAAATATTGTGTGTCGTGCAATGTGCAAGCAATGGGATACGGGGTATTTCTTCCCGACAAGCGGAACGCTTTATTGCAACCGAAATATGATCGGAACTTCATGCTGTTGATTGAATTGAGCGGCGACTGTAGCAGCCTGGTCGCTCACTCCTCGAAGAGGTACCGCATCTGGAAGAGTACGGTAGGGTTACGGTAGTCTAGACTGGGCTACGGTACCTTGGGCGGGAAGGGGTCCGGCAGCGCCCGCAGATCCTCGATCGATGACTTGCAGAAGTCGCGGAGATACTGTAAAGGGGGTACGGTAGGATCAGATATCGATTGTACGCCTCAGTTATCGTTGCCCCTCCTTACCGTATGCCGGAGCATCTCGGGGTCGTCGACGTTGACGAAATCGTGCTTGTCGTCGAAGAGGCCGCCCAGCTCATTCGCGTACGCTGACGTCTCCGGCGAGAGGGCGTATTTGTTGTGCATCTGGGATACAGTAGGGTTACGATAGTCAGGGGCGATCGATAGCTTTGTCACGGGTTTGTGGTACGGTAGGTACCGTATACCTGATTGTTGACGTGCATCTCCGAGGACGACGAGTACGGCGGAGTGAACGTTGACGATGTCTGCGAGTGGCTGCGGCTGAAAGGGATTACGGTAAAAATTCAGTTATCGATCGTCTCGTCCCGCCCTACCGTACCTTGCGTGTGCCTTTCGTGCGAGGAGTCGCTCGATTCCGTCGACGTCCTCGACGTCTTTGCCGAAAGCAGAGAAGTCCTTCAAAAATGGGAGGGTTAGGTTGGAGATCAAAGGTAAAAAGGAGAGTGTTTTCTATGCAGAACGAGTCAATAGTTTTCTCATTCTCGCAAATGAAAAAGCCGTTGCTCGGTCTTCTATATTAGAAATGAAGCAACGACTGACTACCTCGGAGTAGGAGTCACGCGTCGTGATGGGAATGTCCACGTTCTCGTTGTGGAACATGAGCGAGGCGAGCTGAAGAGGGAGGGGTTACGGTAGAACACCAAGGGACAGATTCGTGATCTGATTCGAGTCTGACCCGCCGCACTAGGCTACGGTAGAAGAGGGGTTGGCAGGGGCTACGGTAGCGAGTTCGGCGGGTCAGACGCGCGATTGCCCACCAGCAAGTTACGGTAGTTCGGCGGGTCAGACTCTTGGTGGTGGTGACTCACACTGATCGAGCGCGCGGTGCTCACGGCGCCCGCGGTGAACTGCAAGGAGTGGGCGGGAATCGGAAGGATTCAAAAGTTGGCTCGACGCCAAATCTGACCCCACGAACTACCGTAACCCGTCAACGGACCTCGTCGCTGTCAGACGTGCGCGCGTCAATGTCGTCGCTCGCGTCCCCGAGCGTGTGCTGCTGCGGGACCACGACGGTACGGTAGTATCGATCCTGAGAGAGAGGGTTACGGTAGGTCGATCAAGAACTGACGAATACGGTGGGACTCGCCCACTGGTCGAACTGCGCCTGGTACGGATTCTCGTCGGCATCCATTGTGGAGGGATACGGTGGCGGGTCGACGGTTACGGTATCCACGACGGGGTACGGTATCCTCAGTGGAGGATGGAGTGGAGGGAGGAAGAGAGAGACGAGGGGAGACCGCTCCCTGACGAGTGAAGAGTAGAAACTGAGGGAGGGAGGGAGAGGGTAGAGAAGGGAATGGTGAATGTAAATTGATGTGAAAGTTGCAGTGTGCAAAATTGATTGAGAAGATTGGAAATTGAATATTCAATTTTTTTAAATCGTGCAATGATGTGACATTGTGAACATGTTCATCAGGATACGATTCATTTATTTTGCAAGATTTGTTATGAACTTAATGGTTGCAGAAAAGTTTCGGAGATTAGATGCAAGCGTGCGACAGTAATGGTCCTAGCATACGACTCTAGTGGCTCGATTTTAACATTTCGAGTTATCAAATCGAGTTTCCCAATTGCAGATCCGCATGGTGGAGGACGAGAGCGAGGAGAAGGAGGCGCCCGAGGAGCAGTCGACGAATGGAGGAGGAAAGAAGAAGAAGGGAAAGGCAAGTTAAAGTTACGAGGAGGTAACGAAGTGAGGTTGGAGGGTTTTGGATGCTTAATCTGGGTTGTTTTGTGAAAAAAATATCTAGAATATTGGAGAAGGTAAGAAGAAGGAAAGTGAGAGATTGTGGTTCAGGGTTGCAGTTGGATTATTACTATTCCTCTTGTGCCGCTAGCATACACATTTTATAATACGTGAAAATTAAGCCAAACACGTTTCATAGAAATAACCGCAAACTTTCTCTCACAGGCGGAGAAGAAGCGCCTGGCAGCCGCGGCCCTCGCCGCCAAGGAGGTCGAGTACGACAATGGAGAGGATGCCATACTGCTGCAGGTGAGGATACGGTAGCACGGAGGAGATACGGTAGATCAATGGTGAAGGTGTTACTATCCAGGGTGGGATGCGAGGGGCATCGGGGTTATGTTGCTACTAGGGTGTCCTCTCAACTAGAACTGATTGAAAGAAAGTTCAGAGGAGAATTGGAATCTTGTGTGATTCCGGTTACGAGTTACCTTGGTATGCGAGCGATGTTAGTGAATTCGGTGGTCTTTTGATGCACAACTATAGAAAAAATAAAGTTGCGATCCTAGCTGGCTGTGGTTTCGCGTGAGCATGATAGATCGTGATTTTTGTGCAGAAGGAATAGCATTCAGAAGGAGTTTCTATTAGTTATTGTTCTCAATGTAGCGGGATATGCCTGCCACTATTGTCCTCCATGGTATTTGCCGGCCGGCACCGCAGTCCACAATAGTGTGGGAATACAGATACTGTACAGAGATACTCCTTTAGTATACGCAACGGTTTCTCCATGCACAATGTGCTTATCCTATCATCATTCGTCCTCCATTGCAGCTGCCCGCGGGCACGGCCGTCCACTTCGACTACCAGTGCAACTCGGACGTCGACCCGGGCAGCAAGTTCGCCATGCAGAAGAAGGGAGCCATCGTGAAGATGCCCTATCGGTACGGTAGATTTTGAGAGGATACTGTAGATTTGATTACGGCTTGCGTCCTGGGGAATACTGTAGGAGTACGGTGAGGATTCTGGCGGCTGCAGGGGTTCAGTTTGGGAGTAGTTCGCCATGCAGAAGAAGGGAGCCATCGTGAAAATGCCCTATCGGGCAGTTTGGGGAGGGACGGTAGGGTTACGGTATTGTTCACGACAGGGATACGAGTCTGCGTAGTGCAAGATTGTGGCAAAGGTCTCTCACGAGAAATAGTTGTTGGCATGGAGGTATTTGGTTGCGGAAGCTCCTTATGTGACTAGCGGGAAGTGCAGAACCATTATTAGCTGGATGGTTTCTCGAAATTAATAATATGGCGAAGTCTTTGGCTGCAATATCAAATATTCATTGATCGTTGCAGTCGCGCCGTGATCATGGACCTCGCCCGGTTCAAGGCCTTCCTCAACGCCGTCGGCAGTGTTTGAAGTTCCGCCCCTTTCTTTGCCCCGCCCACCGTTTCTCGTTCGTTGTTGATTTCACTGTTACGTTTCACGCTTCACTGTTGTCTCATCTTTGCATGGCTAGGATAAAGTTTGATTGAAGTCTGGTTGCTAGTGTAGGAAATAAATTAGGATTTATTTACGGGGGAGAGTAGCGGAGGCTTGAGTGGACTTGAGACTGGGATCGTGATTGGAGATCTCTTGGGCGGTTCTAGTACTTGGATCTTCAGAGCAGCATCTTTGATAGAAGCCCTTGATGAACATTGCGATGGTCTCGATGAACTGGAAAGAGGAGGGGATTACGGCATGACGACAATATCGATTGGATTCGGATTATGGTTGGATGACAAATCAACATCTTACCGCAAGCAGTGCGGTCGAGATGAGCAACGCGTCTGTAGTGTAGATGTCGAGGGAGTCCTTGAGACTGAGGAAGCATGAAAGGGATCCCGCGAAGAGGACGAAACACCAGCCCGCTGCGGAGCGAGTGTAGTCTGGGAGGGATACGGTAAGAAGAGAAGATCAATCGATAGGGTGCTATACCGTATCCTACAACTGTATGCAATCACGAACTGATTTTATTGACGCAGCAGACGACAATCAGCAGGATCGCAGTGATGATGTTGCCGAGCAGAAGGATCCCCATCGTGGTGATCTGCATTTGGAGGAAGATCGATAATTGAGGGATACGGTAGGAAGATGGATCGATAAATGGTTTTTTAAATCACAATTTAGATACCTGCGTGCTTGGATTCATGGACAGGAAATCGTCCACCGTCTTGTTTTTGAACTTGCTCATCTCAAGGTCCTGAAGCAAGAATTACTCATTCATTTTTTCTCAAACCCCGTAAAGAATCATTTTTAGTCGAAAAAATTTAGGAAAAATATTTGCTGAAGATGCAAGAGCAATTTGTTGGATTCTTCTTTGTTCATCAACGAGATGAGTCTAGATGAGATCTAGCAATACCTTGAGCGAGACATGGGTGAACAGGAATGCGCCGGTGATGAAGGTGAGGAAGCAGTGCGCGCCGATGAGGGCGATGTGGTAGGTGGAGAAGCAGCGCTGCTGCAATGGTATTACGTCATCAGCTTGCTGCAAGATTCGGATAGATTGGCTGCAGCTGCAGCAATGGTCGAATGGATTTGCTGAATGTGGTTAGTGCTGCATTTTCTAGATTGGTACGTGGGTTAGTTTCATTTTTCAATACGAACTGCCGGTGTCATGCAGAGATGTGAAAGTGAAGTTCTTACCGCACACGTGCTCTCCTTCTTCACTCCTCCTCCGGGAGTGGTCGCGGCCGTCTGACTTGTTGCTGCAGAAGCAGCACCTCCTCCGCCCAGACAGCAGCCAGCCTCGAGACGATTGAACGACTGCAAAGAACATTGTGGCATCTGACAACTCGTCGGCTGTGAGTTCGACGGAAGAAGGGAAATTACTATTCGCGAGTTCTAAAAAAACTTCAAAGTTAGAACGGAAGTACCTCTTCGACAGTGCTCATGGCCTTCTAGCAATGCTCTCGAACAGCGAAATCTGGGCATTTTATGCGAAAATGTAAACGAGATTGATTACTCCATCGTGATTGAGTTCTAGAATTCGATTTTGTATTCAATTTTTCGCTTATTCTGTGATCTTTCTTTGAAGATGCTGTTACTACATAGATGTCGTAGGGTCTGAAAGTGTTTGTGAAGTACTTCACATAACAGCTTTTTTTTTCCGGAGGGACGAAAATACATTTAATGCTAGTTTACAACGTGGTACGAGCTTGATGATCACATTCAACAAAGAACAATAGTTTGATTATCATCGAACTCCATGTTATTGTTATTATTATCGATCTCCGCGTTGTTGTTGTTATCGATCTCCAACTCATTGCTATTCTCCATGTCAATTGCGACAGTTGGATTGTCGTTTGATGTGAGTCCGCACGTTGGCTGTGCAATCAGGAGGACATTCTCATCGTGAGAGTCCCATCTCCATTTGTCGCGCAGATTCTGCATCATTTTGTCGAGCTCATGCATCAATCCTGCGACGTAGATTGCATTGCTCATGCAGCTTCTGATGGTCTTCACAAAGAGTGAAAAATATTTGAGATATAAGATGAGTAGATGCAGGGCACTGTGCCCGGCAAAGGATGCTGGTATTATAGGAATGACAATCCATTCCAGCACGACAATGGCGAATTCGATGAACGGCTGCAGAAAGAGCGATTATTGCTGTATTTTCAGAGAGAACTCACCAACACTCGCACGACAAACTCCAGAAAGCTTCGGAATTGAAGAAACAAGGGCATATTTTCATCCATGTTTGAGAGGGGAAGATGAATATTTCCAGCCACCCGGTTGGCAGGGAATAAATTTATGAGATTGCTCCTCCCTCTTCCGTTCGCGGAGAGAGCAAAGTAGACAGAAAGTTCTCGCAACTGATAAGAAATTTCGGAAGTTTTGACTTTTGATCTTTTGACCCCCCTCGGCACCGCCCCCTCGATCGTGACAGGCCGTGCCACTCCCCGCGTCGCGCACCGTAGAATTAGCGGGACGGACGGCGGAGGAGGGGGAGGGGGGAGGGGGGGGGGGCGACGACTTCCCGACGACTACGGTAGTGAAATACCGTATGCCTCTACTGATAACAATGATACAATATTGATTGTCCTATGTCAACTCCCTACCGAGATATCATAGGATGTCGAAATGATCTCCCCCGGGTGAGCGGCACAGGATAAATTCTGGCACGCGCAACGCAGGACGCAACGCGCTTCTCTTCGGGCCACTCGTTGCGGTACGCTCGTCCTACTGCTGCTGCCATGCTACGCGTAGTAAAAAGTATGATGTTATTGAGTCCATGAGGGACATATTGAACCCAGATTTGATAATATTGCATTAAAGCATCGATCTACGAAGAGGTCTCTAGACATATCGAACGGCACAATGCAATTTTTTTGGCAGCCTTTTTTTGGCAAAAATTCAACGCCATTCAGTGCTCTAACTTTTTGATTACAGCACGAGGTAATAATGTTTTGATAATAGAGTTTATCAGTGAGAGGATGGTTTATTCTTCACCCGAAGCTCGGATGGATCCTGTGCAGTCGGTTCTGAATTGAAGGCTAAATAATGAGAGAGGGTTTCGAGCACCGTTTGCTGTCGCGTATTCGATACAACCCAGAAAGAGATTCTTGATGAACATTGCGATCGATTCCATGAACTGAAAGAACCTGGATTTCTAAATCTTTGTGATTCTATTTTCCTGCATCGGTAGGCAAAAATCGATAATTACAGTAAGCATAGCGGTCGAGAGCAACAGCATGTTCGTGTAGACATCCAACTTCATTAGTAGAACGATGAAGGCGATTATGGATCCAAGCCAGAGCAGGATGCACCAGCCAAGCACGATTCGAGTTAGTGCTGAGGTACGGTATTCGTTGTATCGATCGATAACCACAGGGAATTCACGAACCGATGCGGTGGATATGGTAGACGATAATCAGCAAGATGGTTGTAACAAGGTTGACGAGCAAGAGAGCCCCCAGTGCTGTGATCTACGAAATTACGTTTTTATGTACCGGTGGAACGATAGAACTGGATGGAACGAGCAATGTTTGGTCAAATCTCGCCTGTGAATTGAGATCCTTTGTCAAGTAATCGCCGGTAGATCTGCTATTGAAATGATTCAACTCGAGTTCCTAAAAAAACGTTTTCAACAAACAATTTAGCTTCTTCAGCATTGAAATGAAGCTCAGTCGCCTCATCAACTTACCTTGAGGAACAAATGTATGCAGAGGAGTGTTGCAGTAATAAACGTGAGGAATGAGTGAGCTCCGATCAGACCTTCATGGACTTTGATGAAGCAGCGAGCCTGCAATGGTTGAATGAATCGACTGCATTGGCTGATGGTTCTACAGAATCTTCAGACGATCAGCTGTGAAGTCATAATCAAATAATTCAAAGAATCTACCGTATTGACGAGCCAATCCTCACATGGATCACGAGAAGAACGACTTATTAATGCGGGGATTAAACAGATGGCCAAACAACAACCAAGTTCCTCATCGATAGATCCTACGTACATTCTCTTCTAGCAATGTTCTTGAGCAGACAAAAATCGCGTTTTATTCCCTCTTCGAACAGGATCAATTCATCATTCGATATCGAATCGTTGAACTCCGTTGTGTAAAAGGATCTCTTTATTCACTGTATACTCCATAAGACTCAATCGGAAAGAAATCCCCATTTATTGCGTGTGCGTGACAATATCGAGACAGTGCTAACGGGAGGTCGGGAAGGGACTGAATACTAATAAGACAAGGGTCAAAGGGGTCAGGGAGAGCCCTTCCTTCTCTCCTGCAGTCTCTTCTCTCTTCTCACTTCTCCTCTGTCTCTTCCTCCTCTTCTTCGACAGAGTAGCGAGAGACGCGAACCGATGATGGCTGGGCGGATCTGTCAAGGAACACAATCGATTGATGATACAGTAAGATCAATACAGTAATCATCACAGTTATGGTCTACAGTAATGTAGTAATGTAGACCAGACGAGATCAGCATGCCCATACGACCTAATACTGCATGATACTGATAAAGATTGATTGATTGATTGATTGATTGATTGATGATACCGTAATCCACAGTAGTCATCAACCCTGAACTACAGAACCCTACCGTACCCTCCCTCAACTCACTCGACAGTACTGTATCGATCGACCGCTCGCTGCAGCTGCTCCTTACGCTCCTTCTTTCGCTGCGCGCGGCGTTTCTGCTTCTGCAATCAATCAATATACCGTAATCAATCAATACCGTAATTTCCTCTACCGTGATCAATCAATACCTGTCTCTTCAGTCCCGTCACCGCGCAGCAGTAGCAGAGGCCGCACAGGCAGAGGGTGCATCCCAACGCTGTGCCCACGATGACGCCCTGCAAGTCGGCGCTAAATCCCGGAAGTTTGCATCGGAATCGGAAATACCCGCGGAACGGAATAAAACTCACGATCGCGCCCCACCACGACAGGCCGAACTCCTTCTGCATGTGGTCGATGCCGGCGGTGAACGGGTTGGACGATTTGTCTGAGATGGAAGTTTGATCTTTGATCTTGACCTCTGTTTTAGCCCAAACTTATCGAATGATCATCAACCCTCTGATCTTTGATCCCTCACCCTCCTTCTCCTCCTCCGTCTTTCCATCCACAATCGCCTTCCATCGCTTGTCCATCACTCCCTTCGCGTAGCCGACTGCCGAGGCGCAACCGAACTGACGAAATAATCGTTAATGTACCGTAGTTATTTGCAAAATCAATAAGTTGTAGATTACGGTAGTTGGAAAGCTCACCGATCGATCAATGGCCGTCACCTCGTTGATGCACGCGACACCCTGGTTCGAGCATTCCTGAATTGACATTTTTTCCGAGGATCAATCTACAGTATTCGTCAGCTATCGACCATCGTTTTGACTACCGTAATTCGTTCAATCATCGATCAACCAGTCTACCGTAATTCACTTACATACGGCTCCCTCTCTATCTGTCCGGCCGGCGCTTTCGGCCGCTTCGCGCGTTTGTCCATGCACTCCTGCAGCTTGCGCGCACATTCGTCGATTTGGTCTGGAAAATGGGCGGAGTTTGAAAGGGGCGGAGTCTCGAGGGGCGGGGCTCACACGCAGCAAAGGTGCAGTCATCGTACAGCCTCTTCGATACGCCCAGCCTCTCCACGAGCGCCAAGTCCTCGCCCATTTCTGAATGATTTGTGATTGATCTTTGATGTTTGGGGAAAAAACTAGTCATACTGACCAGCAAGTCAGTGGATTTCATTGCAGCACGAATACAACTACTGTCGAGTCATGCTTTGATCCTCGAACTATATCGTACTACACAATCAATAACTCAATACCGTATTCCTACCGTACCCTCACCTGCACCTCTCAGTCCATGCGCCGCGACGTAATTTGTGCGCTTCTGGCAGATGCCAACGGCTTGGACATCCTGCAATACAGTAATTTCAGGCTACAATTTCCTTCTCCTCACCACGGCTGCGTCAACAAATCGATTCTGGTCTTATCGAATCATGAATTCGTGCTCAAACCACGGTTGTGTCGGTTATCTTTCTAAACTCGTGTCATATCCTGGTTGATCCTAATCCTGCTCTGCGGTCTACAGCGCCCATTAACGTCTATCTCATTGTCAAGCTAGCCAACTACCGAACACGGCTACCGCACCTCTCGATTCCCTCCGACTACCGTACCCCTACCGTACCTCGATGCACTTGGCCTGCTCCTTTCCGCAGTCGGCTGGGTACTTCGTGCACTGGTTCATCGCGGAGCAGCAGCGGTTGACCTCGTCTGAATCAATGATCTTTGAAAGTTTCACAATTTTCAATCATTTCCCGATTACTGATAGTAGTTTATCAGTCATCTTCTGCTGTCGCATCATAGCCAGCAGTGGTCTAATTGATCTTTGATCCCTCTCCTCACCCTTGTTGCTGGCGCACTCTCCGTCCAGGGCCGCGTACATCCTCTCCTTCTCCTGCTGCGTCTTCGACGTGTCGTCGCCCGCGAAACACGGCCGCGGCTGGAAATCGATAAATACGATTACCGTAACCCCTTCTACCGTATCCACGCCTGTCTACCGTACACCTACCGTATTCCTCCACTTACCTCGGTCACATTCGGGGCCGCCCTCACGGCTCTCCCATTCCAGTCATCGTCGACGTTTTCCAGCAGCCGCTTCACTCGCCGCGTGTAAGACGAGTCTTGCAGCGACTGCAAGGGAAGCAGTGGCGAGAGTGTAGACAATACCAAAGATCAAATACCATGGATTCACCACTAACTCAACGCTAGCTATATTTCAGAGAATACTCCAAGAGATCAAAGTTCAAAGATCAAAGACCACCCCTCCTTACCTCACCGAAGCACATCGGCAGCAGCAGCAGGAGCAGCACCGAGACACGCTGCAATTATGAAAGTAGTTAAGTAAATAAGACAAAAATAAGGAACAAATAACGAAAAATAACAACCCACCATGAGGGTCGACCGCTCAGGACAAAGCGCGGAGGAGATAATGAGGGAAAGGAAAGAATGGAATTGGTTCATTTGAATGACTTGCTACATTTTTACATATACTAATTCACGCGTTTGCACGTAGACTAAAAATCAGTGTACTATGAAGTCTAGTCTAGGGTAACTCTAAGCACGCACTAGCCCTTTTCGGGTTTGTAAATTCTGATTCCATTCCACATACTGTAACTACTGGGACGCCGTAGTATTCCTTACCTACTGATGAACACTGAACCATAAAGCCTTATCTCCTCTGTCTCCGACTTATATCACATCTTATCCGTATCCCACAGACAATACATTCCCACAAACATCTCACTTGTTGGGATATCGTACCATAGATCACATCCTTTCCACAATCCATGGGGTTACAGTATCGATCATGACTGTTTAGGGCCCAATTCACACTTATTCAACAGCCGATGACTCCAAACATTTTATCACAGTAGACGACTACAGTTTGCATGATTATCTCGCGCCGTGCGGGATGCAATTATCGATTGAGGGGGAAGGGGCGGAGTCTTGATATCTACAGTATCCCTCATCTCGGGATTCTTCACATGTAGTGCGTCGGCGGCAGATTGTACTGCTCCGAGAGCGGGCTGAGAGGAGATCAATCAATAATCAGGTACAGTAAACCTTCAATAACTTGGAGATAACATCGCTCTAGTGGATTCAACTCGGTAAACTAAGTATCTAGCGTGTCTAATAACTATTCGTTCACAATCGATAACTGATTCTCTATCGTACCCCACCCTTCCCATACCGTACCTCTCTCTGGCCACGCTGCTCGCTGGCGTGTCCACCGGTGTGGTCGCCGAGTGCGGCTGCGGCGGCTCCTCACGAGTCTGAATAGTATCGATTTTACAAGTCACTGCCTACAGTACTCTCTAGATACTACCGTATCCAAACTACAGCACACCAATTATAAAGTACTGATCACCATGGGCATCAATGCTGCACGAAGCAGGATTCACCCGATCGAAAGGTCAATATCACTCGAAGTTACTGAGTTTGGTGATAGTTTCCCACTCGTTTTTGCTTTTTGCGACCGTAATCCCCTCTACTACCGTACTCTACCACGGATCTCGGCCAGAGGTCGTTGAAAACGAGGCGGGTCGGCTCCGCGGACGCCTTGCAGCCCCGGTCGCAGGTGCACGCGCGGCAATTGTAGAGCTCTGAAATGAATAAAGTCAGTCCTCGATTAGGAAATGAAGTCAATCCTCGATTCGCCAACCAATCAAAGTACCGTACCCACGACCTTCTTGTAGCGGATGAAGCGCAGCACAAAGTAAACGGCGAGCGCCCCCAGCTCGAGCATCTGGCACGAAATCAATAATAGCTTTACAATTCGGGGAAAACAATAACTGTATTTTCATCCAGAAATGCTTCGGTTTCAATAGAAATTCAATAGAACAGACGAACTTGATCTTGAATATGAGTTGGACATACATTTCAATTGTTAAATTCCCTTCAGATCGATTAATCAATCGATAATAATCAATCGATTTTTTTTTTTTTTTTTTTAATACCGTACCGTGAAGATGATCACAGTGAGGCAGGTGCGGCCGGCGCGCAGCGAGAGCGGCTGAAGGGGTACGGTAAGCAATCGATAAATCGATAATAGAAGGGAAATCGATAATCGTCTCACGTCATCGAGCGAATTGTAGGCGAGTATGACGAAATAGGCGAAGGCCGTCCAGAAACAGCAGCAGATCCCGCTCTGAGTGATGGCTGGAATACGATATTAGGGTACGGTAGATTATGGTATTCACACAAAAGATCAGTAGTCGATCAATCGCCTGTTTCATTATCCGATGCAAAAGGCACTTATCGATCACTGACGGCCACCGTACTTTGAGGAAGGACTACAGCACTTTTCAAGATATCGATCGATTGGCTACCGTACCCTTGTTCTGTCTCACGACGACGAGTATCATCACGATGACCAGCACGAGGTTGTTCAGCATCAGCAGAGAGAAGAGCAGCACCTGCCAAGGGTACGGTAGGTAAAGATACTGTAACTAGCGCTCCTCTGTGATCCTAATCCTTTTTGACAATAGTCAGTATCTCAATCGATATTAGGGGGGCTACGGAATTCAATCCTACAGTATCCTGCCTTATTGTCTCATCCTGTATAGAGGAGGATGCTGACTAACCGTATCCCACGTCACTCAGTCAATTGTCGATAGATCCTACCGTGCCCATCAGTTCTCGATCACGATTACAGTACCTGCTGATGGCTCTTCCTGTCCCTGCTGTCCACGTTGAAGAGGAGGACGATGTTGACCAGCAGGAGGATGGCATGGGCGAGAGCGAGAAAGGCGATCACTCGCCATGCGAGACGGACCGAGTGAGGAACGGGCTGGAAATATACGGTAAGTATTACAGTTGACGATATAAAAAAGGTCTCTTTCTCGACGTTTTGCACGATGTGGAAACCAGAACACATAAAAAAGTGACTGAAGTTACGCTAAAGCATAATTACAGTCTTCCTTCGCTCATTCATGCATCTGCAGCTATAAAATCGATAGCGACCTTTACTACCGTACCCCATCCCACCGTCCTCACTCACCGCAGGCACCTCCTCGAACTCTCTCGCCGGCTCTTCCGTGATGGAGAAGACTGCAAAGACCAAAGATCAACAACTCGAGACTACACTCTAGTCTCGATGGGGGCCACTCACCATCGCACTGGGCGCGCACCGATCCCAGCTCCGACCTCGTGGACCGTCGCGAGTAGTCGCCGCCCGCCGGCGTTCTGTGCAGGGCGCAGTTGGTCTTTGATCTCTGATCCGTGATCTTTGATCTCCCTTCCACCTCCAGTCTACAGTCCAAATCTCGCGGGAGCGCAGCGCCCCTGCAAGCTACTTGTAACCCGCATAACCATCGAATACTTCCAAAACCGTTTATTGGGAGGTCTAGGGAGTAATTGAGAAACTACAGTACCTCGGTTGGCCTCTCTCTATGCTAGATAAAACACATCACGCCTGACAGGCACATTTACAAGTTCATATTGGTAGGTCATCCCCTCGATCGCATTTTGCACTCTAATATCTACAGTACCCCTGAGAATACTACGGTAGTTAACAAAAGTACGGTAGGTCATCTTCCCCATCGCACCTGGTACTCGCGCTGCGCGCCCCGCTCTCCTCCTCCTCCTTCGACTGCTCCGGAGGCGCCTGCGACTTGGAGAAGAAGCGGACTTGCTTCAGCATCTCAAATCATATACTTATAGTGATAATACGGCCTTTCATCGCTTCTTCCCCTCTCTCGTGCTCTCCAATGCACTAAGAAGACTCCCAGTATCTTCCAATGCCGAGAAACACCGAGTATCCCCTTCTAATTATACTTATAGTAACCTCACCGACACAAGCTATCTCTAACACGCAAGCTACACGAACCCCCACAAATAGTTACTTTGATACCCCAATTACCCTCGAGACACAGTATTCCGCGTTATGAGCCTAGGCAGTCAAAATAAATGGATTGAGAGCCAATCGTTGAAACACTAGAAGGCATTTCATTAACAGTAACGTACGACTGATTACCGTAATTACAGATACGTTAATCGGGAAACACGAGCAACTCACACTCATTCCTGCCGCACGCTACCTCTGGAAGGAGTAGAAATGAGGAGACGAGGAGATAATGGAGAGAGTCGATCCATTTGCATGCCATTGTGCTCCATTTTCTCCCTCTCTGAAGATGCAAATTGCCGATCAGACTTGTCTGATACATTTAGATGAGATACTACGTTTTTCCCCTTCTGACATAAATCTATATACACAGGTCGGGTCGAAATCGCGCCCCTTTGAGCTAGGACCTTCATTTGCTCAGTGAACAATGCCTTTTGGACGCTGATCTCAACGCGCTTTGATCTAGTCGATATCTTCATTTTGAGCCGACTTATTAACGTTTGAAATTTCCCGTTTTTGGTGTCCGTCACACTCCGAATCGCGTCTCTCCATTTTGCATACTCTCTCGCCTCCCTCTCGTCGTCTCGCCTATCTCTCGCCGCTCTCTCCATTCCGCGTGCTCTCTCGCCCTCGCTTTCCCCTCGCTCGCTCGCCCGCTTCTTCCGCTCGTCCGCACGTGCTCCGGAGCCGCGTCCGCAAGGAGTGACGCGTATCCGCTCCCCTCACGCGACCGGTGCGTGAGATTCTCGTTTCCCTGCTCTCATCTCTCTCTTCCCCGCTCCCGCTTCTCCCCTTCCGCCATTCGCACGTTCGCACGTGCTCTGGCGACTCGTCCGCATGGAGTCACGCGTGTCCGCGTCCCTCACGCGACCGGCGCGTAAGATTCAACCCGTTCTACTTTATCTTGCCCTGTACTTCGTCCGTGCGGGCTCTGGCTAGCCCTTCTGGCAGCAATGGATAGGAGTCATTGGGGGATCTAACATGACCTACTTGGCTTTATCGTGC
Organism: Pristionchus japonicus; assembly: GCA_900490845.1. NCBI lineage: Eukaryota > Metazoa > Nematoda > Chromadorea > Rhabditida > Neodiplogasteridae > Pristionchus > Pristionchus japonicus. Next base: position 1,136,322 of record LS502745.1, on the reverse strand, counting down.
GTTTCGAATGCTCAGCTTTGTCAATACTCTGTTTAGCGGCTGCCTTACGAACTGTGCCGTTCGGAACACAATAATCGACTTGCGATGCGCATCTTTTGAATTATTTTGTTGTTTCGTTCCTGCACATTTACTGGCGTAGAACCGAGTTATAGCTGATTAAAATTATATAAACATCGGCAAAAGTGCGAAAACGCGAATGAAAGTGAAAAGGGGTGTGGCTTGGCATCAAGCCAACGTTAGGAAAGAGTCGTACCCTAGCGGAACCGATTATATTCTTACGATAACCGGGGGTCCAGGGGGCGGAGCCCCCTGGCGGGGGGGGGGGGGGCAAGGGGGGCGGAGCCCCCCTTGCACAGTAAAGAAATAACAGAATAGCATTCAGCACGCTTACTCTTCATAGATTTTGGACGCAGAATTACCTTACAATAAATGAAAGGGGTTTGCGCATTCCTTTTATTTCATGAAACATATTTGATCATTCCTTCTCCGGTTCCCGGAATCAATAAAACCTTCGGAAATCCCTTGGGCTGAAAACATGTTTGAATAGTAGCTTGATTTGCGAGCAAATTAAATAAAACAGTACATTTAGACCAGCTACTATTTTGACGGCGATAAAACCTTCGGAAATTATCAAGAACTGGTCTAAATGCGCAATTTTCTTGAGCAACATGAAAAAGCATGCTGCTGCCTATCAAAACCATTCTTCACCTAATAGTTTCATAAGTTCCAACCTTTGCAGCCTTTGCGTACATTTCAAGCGATCAGTTGCTCTGTCTTTCCCAATATGAACTGGGCGGGGGTTCAAGGGGGCGGCAGCCTCCTTGCACAGAGAAACATAAACAGAGACATTCGAAACTAGATTGCACATTTCGACCAGTTCTTGATAATTTCCGAAGGTTTTATCGCCGTCAAAATAGTAGCTGGTCTAAATGTACTGTTTTATTTAATTTGCTCGCAAATCAAGCTACTATTCAAACATGTTTTCAGCCCAAGGGATTCACAGATGAATCAGGAACTGTGGGAATGCTGTTTGAGATTATTGCTTCTGAAAGCAACTTAATGACATCACAACGTTCGAGACATGCAATATTCAGATCGCGAAAACTATTGAACCCACCATGCAAAGCATCTTTCGAATCCTCAATCGCTCGTTGGCGTGCAGCACCCATCGGGGTGTGCGAGGGCACGCCCAATCGGGGCATGAGCCTGACTAAAGAACACTCGATTTTCTGGTTTTTCAATTGCTCCACCCATCGGGGTGTGCGAGGGCACGCCCAAACGGGGCATGAGCCTGACTAAAGAACACTCGACTTTCTGGTTTTTCAATTGCTCCACCCATCGGGGTGTGCGAGGGCACGCCCAAACGGGGCATGAGCCTGACTAAAGAACACTCGACTTTCTGGTTTTTCAATTGCTCCACCCATC
>LS502745.1:1073500-1109497 GCA_900490845.1 Pristionchus japonicus | reverse complement strand
GGAAGCGACTCGACGAGTGCCCGTGCGTCCGCACAGGGCGCCTCAAATTGTGCTCGCCCAAGTCAGTCTCTTCAAGAGTCAATGCACTCGAGACGCGACGGGTATGGCCCCCTATTTTTGGACCATGAATAGGGGTTCATGGGGTGCGCAGTGACGGGCATGCCCGTCACTGCGCTCGCCGCCGGCTTGGACAGCTATGAGTCAAACCCAATCAGCTCTACCAGGAATATAGAGGCTTCATGAACAGCACTAAACAATAAGAGTCACTACCTTTTCGATCTGCTGGTGGCATTGGCTTAAAAAACAAATAATACGTTCGTCAAAACCCGTCGATCACCGGCCACAAGGAATCCACATCATTGTCGGAATATCGACCAAACCAATGTGTCCTACGCCTGTGATCGAAAAAAACTCAAGTTAATCTTGGATGGTCAGCACTCCTCACCTCCTCATCGGTCATCTTCATCTTCTCGATCTTGGTCGCATTGCTTCTCACACGCACGGGCCCGTCCTCTCCGTGATGCAGATGGGACGACTTTCCGTTGTTGTTGAGGGCGTTGTGAACTGCAAATTATTATGGTTTTAAATTTGAGAATAAGATACCATTACAAACTACATTTCACTATTGCTCAAAGCGTGATAGCGAAACCCGGATCAGAAGAGCAACAATAATATTTTTGAGACAATACTTTTCCCACAAGAAATTGTGATTTCCCACTACAGTTCACTGTTCAGCAGCTTATGAAACGCACGAGTTGTGGAACGAGAAAACTCGAAATTTTCGAAATAGTAAAAATTATTTTAGGACGAAATAGCATTGTGATCACAGACCATCGTCGAAACGCGGTTATGGGAAGACCGTGAAGCACTAGCACACCCAGATTGTCTATCAATCAATAACCTCCTCCCCACCGTACCCTTATTGCTGGCTGCTGCGGGAGCTGCAATGGCGGACACCGCGGGCGCCACGTTGTTGTTCGACGCCTCGTTCTCCTTCTGCAATCAATCGATCAATCAATACTCCTTCGATACCGTACCCCCACAGTAATCCGCCACAGTCCATTAGTCAATTCTCACTCGCATTGCGCCCTCTCTTGTTGTTATGTTATCGGATCAGGAAGAGCGAGCGCGGAGTGATCTAACTCTCCCCATTTCACGCGCTCTCTCGTCGGTCAGAGACCGAGCGATAGAGTGCGCGAAACGAAGAGAGTCAGCCATCGCTCAGAAAGAGATAGACTACAGACAAGTGCGAGAGAGGGTGAGCAATTGCGACACATCACTTATGTATTGTTAGACAGACGTGAGGGTGGTGGCGAAAGGACGGACCGTGTACTTTGCAATTCACACGCAGGCGACGTTTCTCACACCACACCACACAATCGCCTCCCTTGTCGAAAATTCGACAAGCGACGTTTACTAAACCATACACACACTGCACACACTCACATTGAAGCAGTCCTTGAGGGGGTCGGCATCGCTCGATCCTCTCGACGACGACGTCATCATGATGCCACTGCTGCCGTTGCTGCGTCCATCTCTCGACGACGACGACCGATCGTGCTCCTCCTGGCCGATCGAGTTCAGCGAGGTGGAGAGGGTCGAGGAGGAGGGAGAGCCGAGCCCGCCCGACGACTTGAGATGCTGCAAGAAGAAAGGAGGGTGGTGAAGGATAGATGGAGGTGGATAGAAGAGGCAGGAGAAGAAGACTACGGCACCTACACTATTACTACTACTGGAGAAGCTTGTAGATACCGTATGAAGGGGAGGAGAAAAGGTGGGTACGACTAGGGAGAGATGGTGACAGTAGGGCATGCATCTAGTCCCCTGCCAGTTGATTACGGTAGCGCTGCCTAATTAATGTCCCATGCTCCACCTGATTATGCATGCCTAGCTGATTATTGCAAAGTGTAATTGGATCTCGCTTTCTTTCAAGTGCAGCCTGTATCTTGCATCGCCACAGCTGATTTCTCGCTTCCCGGTTTGCTCATTCATGTGGAAGAGTGCACATTTGTTACTGACCACGGCTCACTGGATGCGGATCAGGAAGCTGGGGGAGATCAGTCATTGTACTAGTCCGGACAATGGCCTAGCTCTCTCAGTTACTCATGATCTATCGCTCTGGCTAATAGATCAGAGAGACTACTCAATAGTCCAGTCCCCTTGTCTCTGTGTCTGTGACGTATTCCCCTCTTAACTACTGGAACAAGAGGAATTGGCCCAATCCGTAATCCTGGATAAGGAACAGCCTTCCTTCCTAGTGATATACTGATAGGATCACGGCGCGCCGCGCAATGATGAAAGGGCAACCTTCCGTCCTGGACAGGTAAGCTTCCCGGATGATGAGGAGAGATGAGTCAAGGCTGTGCACGGATTGTTTGTGACGAAAGCGCGGCTGCGTCATCTAACACAACCGCAGACTAAAGACCATGCACAACTTGAGTTTCAGCCTCACCCCTAAAGATCAACGACCTATTGCTTCTTCGATTCCTCGGAAGATCATAATTCAACAAAATTCCCAATTCCTGCCAACGATCACCACCTCTGCCAGTCACATGCCCCTTGAGCTACCCCTTCAACACAGCCTCTCACTGGAGGGTTCCAGAACACTCTTGAATCTCGAATGGGAAACGCAAACACCCTCCATTGTCCCCGTTCCTTCTTCAGTGTTCCGGCCACTCGGCGTTTCTCTATCGTCGGATAAAAACCAACTATGGCGCATTTTCAGCAATGATCTGGCTGGTGATAGAGTATGGAAAAACGAGAGAGTTCGATCATTACCCCTCATTTTTCTCCTACGCGTGTCCATCATAGGTGTCAATCCTCTGCCTAATGCAAAAGTAGTCGGCAGAAACTCTACGACTCTCCCCCTTTCCCATGGTCTGTCGCTGGCAGACACCGAGCGAGAGTGACAATGGGTAGATCAGCGCGCGCGATAACAATAACCAACATGGGAGAAGAAAGAGATCAGCAGAGCTTACGATCGATATACAATACACTGGCCCTAATCCCCCTTCTGCCCAGTGCGACTCGGGAGTAAGATAATAATATTTTTCATCGGCAGCTCCATATCTATCGGAATGAAAGAATACTACAATTCATCTACAATCAGTGTCACCACAAGCCTCCTTGTCACATTTCCCAAATGCTTGCGCGCACATTGAAATCCAATCAAACTCGTGCTTTTCTCACCTCTTTCATCACACCTCCGCACTCGCAAACAACCTGGTTCCATTTCTCACAATCAACACTAACTCCTCAATTCCCCTCCTAATCACCTCCATAACTTCACCCTTCCACCTATCGATTCCCCTCTCGCCCAAGGTCTCAATGCGCGGTGTATCAGCAGCTACAACAGTAGTATGTAGTGCAAAGAACCTCTCTCGCTAAGTTCTTCTTTCTCCCTTTTCCCATTTGATCGAGAGCTGAGCAGGACAATGATACTACTTTCTCTATAATCGGGAAGAGCGCGGTACAAAAAGCCATTCCGTTTTCCGTATGAATGATCAATAGACACAGGAAAACTAGGCGCTACTATGGGGAATGTAAGTGTTTTGTCGCAGCAGTTATCCTTCGGTCATAACCTCATCAATCGATAAGCTAATCAGCTATTGATGCAACCCCATATCGGATGTGCATTCCTTGTTTGCTCAATCGAGAGAAAAAACTAAAATAATAAGGGTAATGTGAGTGTTTAACTAGACTACATATCCTTTACTAATCACCATCTTGGAGTCGGACCAACATATCAAGCATCCATGCAACCCCCGATCAGCTGTCCCTCGCTTCCGTTCCCCACAAAAAAGTACGCTCGCAACTTTTTTTTATCTCCCCGCTTTTTCCTCACTTAATCAGGGGCTGTAAAACGCTCGCCGCATAGTGCACTGTCACAAATCGGCGGCGACTCGCCGATAAAGGAGAAGCTCTGTTCTAGTCATTCGCAACTGCCCCTGCACTCTCGCCAGTTGGGCAGAGCTTGAGATCGCATCAAATTGACAGAGCGAGACCGCTTGCTCTAGAGCAGCAGTGAGTAAAGAGAAGCTGCGGGAAAGGGGCGACGAAAGGCAAAAAAGAGTGGGCAGAGATAAGGGAGAACCATCCCTTCTCGAGAATGCAGTGCTCTTTCTCTCGCAAAGTAAAGTGACCGTTTAGTCCACTTACTGCTTCGCAACTCGACCCATAATCGTCCTTCACTAATCGATATATGACATGGAACTGTTCAAACACCAGCCCCCACACAGTCAGCTGCTGCTATTCACAATAGACTTAATGTCTCTGTTCCCCCACCCGCTACTCAATCAGTGACTAGTTACTCTACTACTACCACCACCCTAACATCAATTCGTGTCAATTCACCCCCTCCTCTCTCTCATCAAACAGTGCCAGAGGGTAGAGGTTGATTGGAGGAACTCTGCCCTCGATTAATTCCCTCCTTGAAACTCGCCTCTTCTTTCTTAATCGGCGCCGCATACAGGAATCGGGAATCAAACTCTCGATGGTGCCGCGCAAAAAGTTCATGTCACAGTGCGGGCGAATTCAAACAACCCCGAGGGCAAACATCCCCTCCTCTCACCCTACAATCTCCCAAAAAGTCTGACAAAACACAGAGGCGAGTCCGAGCTCGAAAGTAGAACACGCGGGGAGGGATTATGACCCTACTACTCCCCACTAACCACAGGATGCGAGGAACGAGGCGAAACGAATGCGCGCTTGGTGTGTAGATAAAATGGCCAGAGCAGCGAGACAGGATCAAGATATGAACGAGGAGGAATATGAAGTCAAAACGTGTAGAAACAATTCAAAAACAAGAGATCAACGGTCGGCACATAATATAAGATGGACAACCCACCATGAGCTCACTTTCAATGTGGAGCAGGTAGGTGGACCAGGGGCTCAGAACGCCCAGTGGCCCCGAGCCGGAGCCGTAGCCGCCCCCGTACAGGGCCGGCTTCAGCGGCGCCCAGTCGTACATTCTGCGAGAATACTGTAGCTATTGATCCGTTCACAGGGATACGGTAGCTCACCTTTCGTAGAAAATTGTCACAGCTGCTACTGGCGACGAAAAGCTGGCTGGCTAACTGCTGCTTCTCTTCTTACTCTCTTGCTGGCTGGCACAAGAGTAGTAGGGTAGGAGAAGGAAGGTGGGCGGAGCTTCCAGTCAGTCGCAGTAGGGTGGGCGAACTCTGTACTATCTTCCACAAGGACGCTCTTGTCTCTCGTCTCTCCTCTCGCCTTCGCTCTCCTCGATTGCAATAATCTCGAGGATGGCTTCTTGTCTTCGATGGCAAGAATCGGAGCGACGGCGGGATCGGGAGAGACGGGAGGGAACGGAGGGAAGGGTAGCGAGGGAGGCTGATCCAGAGAAGGAGGAGGGAACACGGAAAGGGGGCGGAGTCTCGTCACTCCTTTCCCTTTCATTCCCCTACTCCTCAGCTGGGTGATTGACCCTCCTCGAGGGCGGATTTGATCGGCGGATTGATCGCTAGTTTCATCCTTATCTCCGCAGAAAAAGTGAACGAGGAACGGCTTTGCAACAAACTCTCCGTTCATTGCTTACACACGTACGGCCTTTCCCTTTCTCTTCCTGCTTTCCTTCTCCTCTCCTCTTCTCCGTGGATGAGTAGTAGTAGTGATAGACAGAGATGGATAGTGAGTGATAAAGTGATAAGGAAAGGAAGCAGCAGCAGGGATGGCAATGATTGATAGCACCTTGCAACCGTCAGCTATCAGCTGTTTCCCTTCCATCCAGGGATAAGCTAGAGACTGGTTAGAGATCATGCGAATCAGAGAGACGCCAAAGAAATCCGAGCGGGGCTCATCAAAGGCACACTCCGGCCCACTTTCACCATCTGCCCGGAACCCGGATTCTCAGTTCCGGAATACCATACGCCCGATCCACAAGGGGCTACAGTAACCCTGCGTCGTTGCAGGATCACGGAACAAGCCAGGTACAGCTGGGGTGGAAAACAACAGTAATTCGATCAATGTCTACTCCTTTCCTCCGCGATGGATCATACCCACTGGCAATGTATCACTTACACACACCACCGTCGTTCTCTAACTCGAACCATTTCAGAGTTAATTATCGCTAATCACTCGTGATCTACCGTCCCGGGGTACGGTATCGCTCCACCGCGGACTGACTTTCTTGCTCCTTCACACCTGCTCCTCTCCGGGGCTTTGGCAAAAAGTGTGGAACAGTGGGAGAGACACAGCTCATTCCTGTCACTTTCACGATCATTTCGCGTCAAAGGACGAGGAGCGATACTTAGCGCTATTGACGTGATTTCTTCCTTCCATTCTTCCCTATTCTTGTCACTATCAAACGACTCTCATTAACCTTCGAGCGAGAGAGAGACGATATCCAGCCGCTTTTTGCACTGTATCGAGGCAACAAAGGTCGAGAAGAGAGAAGTGAAAGTAGTGCAGCAATAGCCCCACTACGGCTAGAGAGTGTGCAGATTGGAGAGACGTAGAGAATGCAAGAACCGATCGGGAGTGATAGACTGATTACAGTAGGCCATTACAGGGACCTATTAGTTTGGAAGACAAGGCTCGTTAACCAATGGCCCATCTCTCTCGCACCTAACTATCGTACTGCGAGCATTGCTATTGTCTGATAGGAGCGAGAAAACGACTGGCGATGTGAGTCAGTTCGTGGCCCGATTGGAAACCAATAAATCAAGGTAAAACAAATTCTCAGCGAAAGGTAAAATTATTTTAAAACTTACTCGGAGAGCCAGAATCAAAGCGAGCGCGCGCTCAGGCGTAGAACGAACTCATGCAACGCTAACCCTCTAGTGACCATTGTCGAACCGTAAGAAACCAGAAATATCACCTGTAGAGAAATAAGGGCCAAAGAGAGCGTAAATTTCAAGCGTATCCCAGTTCCCAAGGGAAATTGCGCTGCACGCGAACTACTATACCATGAATGTTCTTGCTCGACAATAAGTCCCATTCGACAATCACCTCCAATCAATATGCAAGCTACAGTAAGCCGTGCTTCGCTACCGTACACCAGCCACTACTCACATCACAATCTACAGTAAGCAACTGACTACAGTAAGCATTGGCAGCGAGCTTGTGCGAATGGGGGATGGGGTGCATTGCTGGGGGATAGAGTCAATGTGAAAGGGATAGAGCGAATCAGCGATAGGGAATTTTGAGATATAGGAGCTTCCTAACATCAGAAATCGACAGGGATCAAATACTCATATCAAAAAACTGTCCTTTTCACATGGTATTTGATCCCCTTGGTTACTAGTTTCTCAAATCCTTCCTGTATTCACTCACCGCTGGCTTGGGCGGCACCTTGGGCGGGACGCGCGGGGCCGGCGTCGGCGCCTTGCGCTCCTCCGCTGCAGCTGCAGCCGGAGGCGCGACGACGGTGACGTCATCTGCTGCAGCAGCAGCTGCTGCTGCAGGCATGGTCGTCGTCGAGGTCGACGACTCGGACGATGCCAGCGACGAGGACGAGGGCTGCTGCTCGAGCGGAAAGTGCGCAGAGGAGGAGGAGGAGGCGTAGCCATTCGAGGAGCACGGCTGCAAAGGATACAAGGATAGATAGGAAGCACATAGGGGAATTAGCTATTTTTTTCTGAATAATCCGCTGTATGCACGAAGTGAGGAAGAAAGAAAGCACAGTGGACACAATCGGAATAGAGTATGAGGGTGAAAGACGAAAGGGTTGTGAGAACGGTTGGATAGGCACACGAAAAAGGTTAATAATCTGAGTTGAGAGAATAGATCAACTAGGCTTCGAAAGATATACCTCCATTTTGTGATTTTTTTAAGCAACATCATCCTCATCAAGAAAAAAACAACACTCTTATTCTAACGTTGACAGTGTATTGCCAAACCGCCGGGTCGTTTCTTCACCATTTCCGAGGGCGAGTTGACTATGTGCTACAGTCACAGCGAAAATTAATGAGGAAGATACATTCGCGGATTCTTGATTCGCATGGACCTTTTGATTGTTTTCTTCATCAAACTCAAGACATCATAATCATGTGAGCCCGGAACTTCCTCCAAAATGCTATGTGCGCATCGTCAATCTCACAGGCTTCATTGTCAGCTACTCAGTCTCCATTCAACTTGTTCTACCTAGTTCTCATGGAGTCGTTCCCCTCTCTCCCTCTACCGTACCTTGTACGTCCTCGCGGGAGGCGGCGGGGGCGCGGGCCGGTCGGCGGTCCGCGTGCGCGGAGGCAGCGGAGGCGCCGGCGAGGACAGCGGCGGCAGGTCGTCTGAATTAGGGGATTGGATGGTGTTAAGGATAATTTCAAAACAAGATTTACCCCGCAGAATTACGGGGAGTGCGAAAATATCTGGTTGACTGAAGACAACCGAATTCGGTTGACATGGGAGGAGGGATGGTCGTGGTTAACGAAAATCTCCGTAGAATTGATCATCGAGATGCAAGCTCCGCGTATAACAAGAAACATGGGGGCATGACAAAACGGAAACGACAAAACGGCAACGGGGGCGCGTAAATTGGAATATCTCGCTTTAAAATCGTGCTACAGCTTAGTTTGATAGCTCATTGAAATGCTAATGTCTTGAGCTATCGAATGGTATAGGTCATATTTTATGAAATTGACCGGGAAGCGATTGCGAAGTAAATTAGAATGCACATTTAAAACTTGAAACGATGTGGAATCGGTAGCTACTAATCGTATGAGAGAGTACGCGAAGTTTCAAATTTGTATCTAATGTTAGAGGCAAGTTATTAGCCGTTGCCGTTTTGTCATGCCCCCAGAAACATTGCGTCATGAAAATAACTAGTGACATGCATTACCCTATCGCAATTGCTCACTCCTCTCTTCGGGACGCATCAATCTGCTGCATATCGCTACGGTACCTATTGATTCGAGTTCCTCCACCATACCCTACCGTACTCACTTCTCTCGGCGGGACTCAGGGAGCTGCTCGACGAGGGAGAGGGCAGCGAGGCGGCCGAGTGCGTGGGCAGAGGGCCGGAGGAGGACGAGGAGGAGGAGCATGGATCTGAAAGGAGGAAATCAGAAATATGCAAATATAGAATAATTTTTGAATCAAGTCGAAAATAATCGATTATCTACTATTTTAGGTCAACTTGGCTCCCCGTTGAAACACAAAGCGGAAAACTAGATAAATTGCGATGTTGTCTGAATCATACCTGTCCAGCGCTGGCGGCGAGTGACCTTTTTGCGAAGTGACGGGCACAATTTATGCCCGTCACTTCGCACCCCATGAATAGGGGGTCATGGTCCGAAGTTGAGGGGCCATACCCGTCGCGTCTCGAGTGCATCGACTCTTGAAGGGACCGACTCGACGGGTACCCGTGCGTCCGCACAGGGCGCCTCAAATTGTACTCGCCCAAGTCGGTCCCTTCAAGAGTCGATGCACTCGAGACGCGACGGGTATGGCCCCATTTTTTCGACCATGAATAGGGGTTCATGGGGTGCGAAGTGGCGGGCATGCCCGTCACTTCGCTCGCCGCCGGCGTGGACACCTATGGTCTGAATGACTCTCTTCTCTCGCACTAAACTACCTGTTCATAGCTACTATATATTCAACCAATCAATATCTACCGTACCCTCAGTCATCGTCAGTCGTTGCAGGACCTCTCCCGTCAGCTGCACGTCGATCTCCTCCTCGTCGCTGCTGTTGAACACCGAGTTCGTCGTCAGGAACTTCTCGCGACCCTGCAGAAGCGATCGATAAATTCATAATATCGATCGATAACAGCAATCAATAAACAGGCAATACTGTAATCATCAGATTGGTGCTTTTTAGGACCCTCTACTCTTTTTTGTTCTAAGTGCTGTCGGAGACTTATCAATGCATCGCGTACTCCGATGTTCAGTATGAAACGCACGGCACAAAACCTACTTGAACAATTCAACTTGAAATGTTTGCTTCGAACTTGAACTTTACAATTCCTGGTTACCGTATCTATCTTATTGATTGTAATTCCCTCTACCGTACCTCCTCCTGCTGCTTCAGCGAAGCGGCGTAGAACTTGAACACATCCCAATCGCGCTACCGCCACCCATCGATCGTCTAACCAGCAACTACCGTACCGAATCAATAACTACCGTGGTGAGACCCCCGTAGACCACCGTAACCCAACCAATACCGTACCTCCTCCTGCTGCTTGAGGGAGGCGGCGTAGAACTTGAGCGCCGTCACCACCGCCGTCGGGTTGCGCTTCTGGTCCGCCTCGCTGCAAATTTTGAGCTATTTATTTTACGTTTCACCAACTACCCAAGATTCTCCACACTCTACGAATGCAATTTTTGCTCGACTCTTTGTACATAACATTACTCATCTAGACATCTAAATCCATCTTGTTTAACGCTCGCCACATATCCCTCACAATCAGCAGTATGTCCATCTATGGCTGCGATAGGGCTCTAATTTCAGTTTCACCAACTACTCAAGAATCTCAACATTCTACCGATGCAATTCCTTACAGTTTCTTGTCATCTAGCAATACTGGCTTGACCACTTGCTGAACACTCACCTTATATCCCTCAGCAGGATGTCCATCCATGGCTACTCGGCTCAAACGTCCCGTCAGGGTTCCCATTTCACTAGCTACTCAACCCAAGCTGTCATGCTTCAGCAGTAGTAGAGATTCCACTCCGAATTCCTCAACAATATCCTCACCTTATATCCCTCAGCAGGATGTCCATCCATGGCTGCGGCAGGCCGGAGAACTTCTGCCCGTCGTACCCCACGTGCACTCTGCAATGGATCATTTCACGGAACAATCAAGCAAGGAAAATGTTTCAGCTAGGTGTCAAATGTAGAAGCCGACTCACGACAAGTAATATCAGACTGGTTCTCGACATGTAAAATCTTTATCTCGACCTCTCGATGGATAATTCTGCTAAATACCGTAACTACAGTACTCACCGATGCACGGTATTGTACGGCGCGGAGATCTCGAACGAGGACGACGTCGAGGTGTCCTCGGAGGCCTGCAGTGGGAGTATTATTAGTAGATTTCAACCAAACATTGTCCCCGATCGAAAGCATAGAACTATAAGGCGCAGGCGAAACACCGATAGGCTTATCTTCAAGGAAGTAAATAAATTGGTTCGTAAAGAGGGCGACGTTCTCAAGAGCCTGCAGTGGGAGAGGGTTTAGAACTAGGAGCCAATCGAGCATTGTCCCTAATCAAAGGTCTATGATTTGTAACGCCAGTGAAGCACGAGATAATAAGAATGGATTAGCTGCTATTTCAAGATTTGCCAGAAACATTCCTAGAGATATAAACAAAAAGTTCCTGTCAGAGGAGAATTTATTTCAAAATGAAAAACGAATTCGATTGTCAGTATCGGCAGCCTCGAGTTACAATCAGCCAGTGAAACCTAAACTCCATTATATTTTCGGCCGCCGAAATTCGCCGTCCTATACGAACAAGTTCATGACATCAAAACACTACAACAGTACCCCTCATAATCAGCTACCGTACAGTCTCTTGGGCAACAATACCTCTGGTTTAGTAGGGTAATATTACAGTAAGGAGCAAAAGTATGCTACCGGATTACCCATGGTAATTTGGCGCCATTGCTACTTTGTTGCTACGTAGCAAAGCGACAACAATAATGCAAGTATGAGACTAGTTACTTTTTAGCGGAAGCAACTTACCTTTTTCATGCTCAAAATCGGGTGTTAAAAAGTAAGTAACCCTCAAGTTACTTTTATTTAACTTTTGTAGGGTAATATTACTCTAGCAACCGCGTCAAATTACCATGTGTAATCCGGTAGCATACTTTACGGGCTGGTACTTACTACAATATTACCCTTCCGGACCAGTGACTCCCAGACTTGCCCACCGTAACCCAACAAATGCTATCCCAAAATCAATGCCACCGTACCTTCTCGTTCGGGCCGAACAGCCGGAAGCGGCCGAGGATGTCGCGCACGCGCACCTGCAATGGGTTTGATAAATATTTTTTAGGTGGTAGGTGTTAACCCAAAATTGAACGGAACTGCCTAACAATCTCTTGTAGTATCCATGAAAAACAATACCCATCACTCCCAATTTATAACAGTCGTGATTCCATAGTTCAAAAGAGGAACATTGACATGCTAAATCCCACACTTTTTTTGTTGTATTCGCGAAACGCACAATTCACTACAATCTCTGATGAAGCCATTTTCATTTTTTTTCAATGAACAAATAAACCAACCTTCGACTTGTCCCTCTTCTCCTTCTCGCCCGCGATCAGGCTCTTCTTCGCGTCCTTCATCCTCTCAACGGCGACGTCTTCTGATCAGAAGGCCGACGACGACGAGGTGACGTCACCAATCGATCGATCGATCGACGGATACCGTATCCGAGAGTAGGTCACTGACTGGGGCTACCGTAGCACTGCTTAGCGCATCCACGAGCGGGCGGTACCGTATCTGCAATGAGGATAACGATGATTATCGATCGACGAATGGGAGCAAGGGGGAAATTGACAGGGTCACGAGATAACAGGAAAAGTTGCAAGGAAGTTGAGCAGATTTGTCTATGCATTTCTGATTGCGCGAGACAGATTTCGAGAATGAGCAGGGCTTGAGGCCAGAGAGCACCTTCACAAAAAATGGCAGGTAATTTCCCGGAACCCCATGCAGTAGAATGAAGTTGAGACAGAACAGAAACATAAAGATGCAGCAGAAACAACTGCATGAATAAAGAAACGAGGAAATAAGGTAGAGAAAGAGGAAGGAGGAGGGAGGGGTGGGAGGACGAGTGATGTTGGATCGAACCCTCCGTCAATGAATCATTCAGCACAACAAAATGCGGGAATTGATCGGAAGGAGGCGGAGGCGGGTTTAGTGTGGGAGTCAATACAAGGAAGTTGTGGGAGTTCACAATAACTCGCAGACTATTAGCCAAAGCATAGGAGTTCAGAAACATGGAAAGTGGACATGCGTTTCAAGGGGAAGTCAAAGAAAAGAGGCAAAGACAAATCACAATCGATCCCACTCAACGTGTTGAATCATTACTAATAATGACAAAATCGTCGATGGTGTTGCGCGTCTCATGTCAGAGATAAATTTAGCCAAGCAAGAGGCGCGTTTCAGACGTTGATCAAGACGGTGAAACATTTATCTACACCAATTAACCTCTCCTGGACAGGCAATAATAACCAAAATCAACCCTCTCAAACCGCCTTTGCTGGTTATCACATAGCACACGTAAGGAGAGGGTGCACTCATTGCAAACACAGCGAGGAATGCGTCCGCATGTTCATGAGGTCGCCGCGTAACCAAATACGTCCGGGGTGCGTGCATACCAGTCTTCCTCCCACAACAACAACGTCATCTGTCGACTCATTACCCAATCAGCAAACACAGTATTCACTGAATCACTGCGCTAATTACTAATTAGTAATCAATAGGATCGAGTAATCAATTGATCTAACAATTCACGGCACACGAAAGATCATCATCCCTAGAGAATGATTCACCTATCGAGCGAGAATTGTGTTTCACATGGTGATCAAAAGTGAGCGCCTCCCACCAACATCAATACCAGCTTGATATGTGAAAAAAAGCAAAAAAGCAAATCTCCACACTCCACTATCCACTGTCTTGTCTACCACTCCCCTTATCACTAGCTAGCGATGGATTTGATCAATCCGCACAATTTGCTACTGCGTTTCAAACGATAATCAAGTACTGGCGAGCACCAGTTCACGTCGATTGGACCCTCTCATCAGAACGAGCTATCAAAACGCAAACCGTCTGCTATCACTAAGAGTGGAATTGGTCATTCAGTCCAGGGCGGTTCCCTCTGCGCCCCTCGCCATCTCCTCCATCCCCACACTCCCTCTCGTCCTCGCCTCAAGGAGGAGTCAGTTCTACGGAGACTAGAACTGATCGGCCTCTCCGTGCATCTCATCATCTCTTATCAGTCAGCCAGCGCGAGATAGCGCGTGAAACGAAGAGAGCGCGAGGCGATTCTTCTCTAAGACACACCACCACTCAATGGGGCTGACTCATTCCCTCCATCGTCCTCTCCTCTCCTCTCCTCATCCATTCATCTTCTCCCTCCCTCCTCCCGCTCTGTCAACACTTGCCTATGAGTAATCAGCCCTCACGATTCTCGCTTCCGTTTTCTTGCAACTTATTGTTAGAATAGTGTTCGAGAAGATGAGAGAGCACGGCAAAGCGAGAGATACCAGAGATGCAGAGCGACTACTCATACTAATTCTAACACCCCTACTCCCACGTCCAACTGACCGCCACTGACACTCGCGATCTATTCGAGTAAGGAACAGCACTAATGCGTGTGTAATCGACCACGTAAATTTTCTAGTCGATTGATCAAGCAGTCAGCATGTTTCAGATAGCGATCAAGAACGAGTGAGTAGGAATATTACTAATACTCCCGTGTCGCGCATTATCAAAAAAAAACTACTAGCAAACGAAAAGCGCAGAGACTCAAGCCATTACTGCCCCCAAAAACTGCTACTGTGGCCACTTTTGGCCCCGAAAGATCGCGTTTCGCCTCCATTTCCTGTAGGGGGCGGCCAGAGTGTGTTTTCGGGGCCGCGGAGCGTGATTGAAATTCTAGAAGCGAGTGGGTCGCGCGGCGGACGAAACAATCAGTGGCCAACTCGTGGCAGGCAGTGGTCCTACTCTCCCTTTGCACGTGCGTTCTCGCCCATCAGACAGAGCATGAGACTACAACAACCATTGCACCAAATGGTCCTCTTCTCTAGCGCGAGTCAACAAAATTCTAATTAAGGATGCCGCTCCCAGCACCAAAATAGGACTAGAACAAGGGGCATTCTCAGCAATTCAACTGCACCCAGCGATGGAATGAATGGCAAGAACCAAGACTGCGCATCACAAGAAAAAAACGAGACATCCGCCACGCAAAAAAAGAGTGGAAACTAATTCCGGAATGGAGACGAAGAACGGGGAAAATTGGAGAACGAGAAGAGAATGGATTAGAAATGGGATGCGCCCAGAGGGAAGGATGAAACACATCCGGAAGGCGGATGGGAGAAGAAAACAAAACGAGAAATCATCTTCGAAATCTTGAAATACGCGTCAAAACAACTGCTACCTACACTATGCTCTAGCCCCTCATTCTCCCGCTTGAAAATGGGGGTGGCTGTTTCCGTCCTTCCAAAACTCTCTTTCTGCTTAATATTTAGACAGCGCTAGAGATCAGGAAGAATGGAGAGAATCAGACACAACTTGCCCGTCGCGAGGCTCGGTTCCCATTACGTATTCTACAATTGAGACGGGGTGGGGGCAGCATTGCATTAAATGGCATGTGTGGAGTGAGGGCTTGGGAGAAGAAGTAGGGTCTGGGAGAGACGAGAGAGCACGCGAAATCGAGAGAGCGCAGAGACAGAGAAATTGAGCCTGCTGCTCTCCGCTCGCATGCAAATGGACGAGGAGCTGACAGCTCACTTCTTGAGATGGGCGAGGGGCGAGAGAGCGTGTAGAATAGAGAGAGTGCAGAGAAAGAAATAGGGAGAATAATAGCCAATATGCGAATTACATTGGTGCATTAGCACGAAAAAATCAGGCAAGCGATACAATAGCATTGAGCTAAATTGTAAAAGTCACTCGTGCACTGCGCTACCCGTAACCGAACCGTTTCGAGAGCTAGTTGTAAATGATCAAAGAGAAGGAAGGAGAAAGAAAGTACGAAAAAGTATCACGATCAAGCAAGGTTGAACTGATAGTAAATAACCGGGTGATGGCGAGTTACGGAAGTTCGATAAAGTTGCGCGGGATGAGTCATTTGCAATTCTTCGCCAGCCATAGTTGTAAAAAAAGCTTCCAGAGGTAAACGATTATCGACCGTGATCATTTCACATCACCCGCCTATTTCTAGTTCTACCAATATGCTATTACTCTGAACTCTTCTAATCATCAATCATTCTTCGAGCCATAGTGCAAAATATTAAACTCGAAACAGAAATTCTGTTCTGTTCCAGAATGTCAAAAATCGCGAACCCAGCACTAAACCTCGCTTATCGCTCGCAATTCTACATGGGTGGAGGGGGAGTTGAGGGGGGATTAAGCGGGGGCCGTCTACCCTCTTCTAACCCCTCCATCCTTCCCTTCTCCACTCTTCTCCGCACTCGAAAGAACGCGCGCGCGAACCGATTCCATTTCTCTTTCTTCTACTAGAGGTGAGAACGCATTTCAAAGGCCAAAAGGGTGAGCTAACAGTTCCAAAAAGCGGAGCGGAATCACCTACACGCACATGCGGCAAATCCTTCAAAGGCCGACCGGTCAGAACAAAACTCGAAAAAGCCGAGAACATTCGCATCTGGTCTCCATTTACGGAGCACAAAGATCAAAGGGGTCACCGGCAGATCCAGAGCGAAACCAGGTTCAAATTCAGCCAGATTCCGGCCCTCGGGGAGGGTAAACGGGAAGCAAACATCAAACAGACAGACGCATTCACTCACGTTACCCCTTCCCATCCATCCATTGATGGAAGGAGGCAGGAGTAAGCTAATAAACCGCCCTTGATGAGGCGGAGGATGAAGCAAGATCCCCATTGACAAGATTGAGAACGCAATAGCGCACTGTTGAAACTGGGAATGAGTTTTTGTGGTTTAACGCCAGAACTACAAGAGCTTCAAAGGGTAACAACGATCAGGCATATGATCCACAAGTGAAGCACAATAGAAGCCAGCTCCCCGAGACCAAATCATCAAGCACTCATCTACCAAGTACCTGACCCCGCTGCTGTAACATTCTTTTCCATGTTTCGAGGGTGATTGATGACAAGGCAATTACCCCTGGAGAAGAAGAAGAGTGATTGGAGGGAAAAGTCAAACGAGAAAAAGGTCGCAATGCGCTCCGGATGTGCTCAATCCTCTTGCACGATAGACTGGTGTGAGGCTCCTCGTGCTAGAGATCAAGCAAAAATGAGAGAGTGCAGGGGTAAAAATAGGAGAAACGCAAGTGAGAAACCCCCTCTCTGCTAGATCACGCCTGACTCTGATCAAATAGTCGAGGAAGGGGAGGAGGGCGAGAAAGAAAGAAGAAAGAAACAATCGAAAGCGAGAGCAGAGGGAAGAGGGCAGAGAGGGTTGGCAATCCGCAGTGGTGATAAAAGTGCAGTGATACTGGAGTGACGAGATCATGCTCAGATATCCAGTTACTCAAATGAAAAAAGAGATGCGAACGAAAGGGATCAACGATCATTTTGAGTTTCAACCATCCTACATAAGGGAGTGATCAAGACAGGAATAATCTCAGTTCGAAACTCGTGCGGAAAACAGAAACACCGACAAGAGAAACGCGTGGGGGCACTCGAGACTAGAGCAATATGTCAACAGAGGCAGCGGGCAAACCAGCTGATCAAGGGTTTCAGGTGTCGATCAAAACACGCAAAAAACCGAACACGATGACTCCTTGATCACGCCTTCTCTCCTCGGTCAGCCGAGGTGAGAGACTACGGAAAGAGGGCATTATCATATCAAAACACGCAAAACAGTGGTGCTCACGTGCAAAACGGAGCACAAAACAATGCAATCAGTGACGGCGCATTTGCATAACTGCTTAGTCTTCCCTCGCCCTCTCCAATTATCTCGCAACGCAATTAGACAGTCGAGTGCTCTCTCACGGCGATGCTACTATTTGCATACTTGTGCCTCTTCTGATAGTCAACCGGATGCACAGTCGCAGACTGTACTGTGACAACGCGCTGATCTACCCTAACAAACACCAGTGAAACGAGGAACCATGGAAAAAAGTAGATTTAAACGCGAAAACTGCATGCTAGCATCTTCTCCAGTGCTGATTTATCTTATCAAGCAACAATGAAACACCACGTATCAGGAATTAAAACGCCAAAAATCATCAAATCCTCGTCACCAGCCCGCATTCCCCTTGTGACAACACCTCCTCTCCTCCTCCAGGGACGCAATGACTCACACCACACCCTTCATTGATCCATAGTGGACACCATGGAGTGGAGAAGAAGGGGAAGAAGGGAAAAACGAGGGCAAAGGTAGCGAAAAACGTTGGGCGCGCGAAGAAAAGGACTCCTGCTCTCTCGCACCTTCCTCTCTCATCCCATCCCATCCATTCCCTTTCCGGGCGATTGAATTCGACTCCCAACTCTGCGCCAAAAGTGCATCAAAACAGTCGAAAATCAACAGGAAAATGCGCGCGCAAATCGATTGAATCGGCAGAGAAAAAGTGGAGGAAGAGAAGGAGGAGGGGAGGAGGGGACACGGATCCTCGCTTTCCCCCACTTATCGTTGGCGATGGGATGGACGAGCCAATCGACACTCTCCACTTCCTATGCTCTCTCGCCTGCTAGACAAGTCGAGAGATCAAGCGGAATCGAAAGAGCGCCGACGAGTGATAGTGGGGGAAGCGAGAGCGGGCAGAGAAGCAGACAGAATCTCTATCGATGATAGGCGCCGTTATCACTCTTTTTGCATGGGGCGCCGCTTTACCTGGGCAGGGACGCAGAGCAATGCTCCACTTTCTCGATTCCTGATCTCTCTCTCATCAGCAAAGCAAACCCGAGGTAAAACTCCCGACTGTGGAACAAAACAGTCCAAAAGACAGCCAATAACCATCAGGAAGAGCGATAATGGATATGGAAAGCCCGAGTGAGTGAAAGGAGTAAACATTACTCTCCTTGTCAGACAAGCACCGTGGACAAAAGATCAAAGGCGTTTAGAGTCTTCTTCTCACTCACTCTCACTCTGGCGTGATGAGTGCACAATACACGCCTAATTCTCCCTGTCTTACCCGCCTCTCTGACCAGTCAGACAGAGTGAGAGATCACGCAAACCGAAGATACTCTATGAGTCCCCAAATCAGCTAACATCTGGCATGACCTAGCCTATGATCTCCGCCGCTTACTCCCCTTCTCACCCCATGATTTCTCGCTTCCTCTAGACCACAACACGGTATCAAATGACTAGCCATCCCGAGGGCAAAACAGACGAGTAAAACGAGAGAGCAAAACACAGTCCAAAAGGACAGTCAAGAGAGCTCGTGGATGGGATGGGAAAAGAGGAGGGAGGAAAGGTCTGAGAAAAGGAGAAAACGAAACGAGGAAACGATAGGGTAAAGATCCGCCTCTCCCTCTCCCTTCTCGCCCATATGGGGGAGTCGAGTGGTGGCTATAAATCGAGCATACAGGTCGAGGCTTCATCTCTTTTCTTTCTTCCCCTCTCCTTCTTCTTCTTTACGAGATAAACCACCCCTCAGATCGTCCGCTTTGATAGGGTGCATATGGAAGGGATGACAATTCAATACCCAATCCGCTACCGTACCCCGCAGAGTTCAGTTCGTGATCCACTACCGTATCTTCGCCCGACTTAAACGGGGTCACGTAGCGAGCAATCAACGGCGCGATCAAAGGATCGGGGTGTGAAATTAGACAAATGAGCGCTGGCGAACGAGAGGTAGCCAGGGTTCAGAGAGCATGGCAAATGGAGAGAGGCAGAGAAAGAGAGGAACAGATTCGTCTCCACTAGCCCCGATAGATAGCAGAGGGGAGAAACTTCCCACCTGAGGAAGACGATAGAGATAAATGAATGGATGGGCGGCGGGTGGATCGCTAGCCAACACTTTCACAACTTCCCTTCCCTCCTTACTCTTCCCTATCGCAATCAATCAGGTCACTGTGATCTTACTATCACCCGAGTGATAGGATAACAGTGCGGGAAAAGGGCGTGATAGTTTTCACGTCAAAAAGGAAATGATTGCGCTTCAAATATGCTACAAGACTATGGGTGAGCGCTGAAACACCAATGAATTCGCAATGTCAAATTTTGTTAAAAGTGCCAAATAATTTCGCGCTTCACCATTGCTACAAGGTTCACGATGCGCACCGGAGTCAGTGGACTTGCGTCTTTTCCATTCAATACAACAAAATGACATTCATACCAACTCGAAACAGCCCGCAATTGGCAACTCGCTCTTCTCGAAACCATAAAGTGACGCCGGCTACCCTATCGAGTGAGAAGAGACGTAAAAAACGGCGGAAGGCGATAAACGGCAGTTTCTATTTAGAGAAGATGCGACGACAGGAAATGGAATGGGAGGCTGGGAGGAGAAGGAGGAGGAGGAGGAGAGTGACGATGGAGCGATACGTGCCGTTCTAACCATTGCGTAAATGTCATTGCATCGACCCAGATACGCTTGCGCTTCACAAGTTCTACTAATATTCTGGCAAGAGATACTGAGCCAATCAGATTCGATTTTGAGATTTTGCGCCTCTAAACTATTAAACATGGAACTGCTACATCAACTGACCAGTATAACAGTTCTACTTCCCGAGCTTGCGAAACGCGAATCAACTCAATAACCCACCCCTCCTCCTCCTCTTCCCAATCAATTCCCGTCACATCGCCCATCATCAATCATCAAATCACACTCACAATCTCGCTTTGCGCATCTTTCGGGGAGAGGGTGGGTGGCAGGATAAACTTTGCACCGGTGAATTATCTCGAGGCCAGAAACGGTTGAAGCAGAGTATGAACAATAGCATGCTGCACCAGATGATTTGTTCATGTCAACTTACGAATTTGGAAATGCACAATTGCGCTTCAGCGGAGCCACAAGAGCTTGAATGTACAAGTGACTCTGATCGTCTTCACGTTGTCAGGAAAAAAATGCTTCAAAAATTCGTTGAACTTTTCCATCATTCATTTACTAGGCGCCAAATTCCCCCACCCCTCCACTTCTTGCCTACAGCCCCGCAACGACACTCCATCATCTTGCGCTTCCTTCGTTTAATGACCAATATGTGGACAGCGCCAGACTCTCTCGATTCCACACACTCTCTCACCTTCTCTGATCTGCAAGCGATCCTGCTAAACGAAGGATCGAGCATTACGGCCAAAAGCGAAAAGCACGGACAGATGTTCGCGCAAAAATCCGAGCACTATTCAACCAGTAGAAGAAACGCGAAAAAGATGGGACGAAGAAAGATGCGAACAAATGGAAATGAGGATGGCAACCAATGGTGACGGCAGCTGGCGCTACAGCGTTTCAACAAGAATACATGGCACTTGGTTCGCTTCGGTTACAATGGGTTGCTGCCAGATGCACAAAAATCAATAACCACCAAATCATGATAGATCAATGCACCATCGCTACTAGAACTCGCGCAGCTGCCCCTCTCCCTATACGCTCCTTAGTCGTCCTTCTCCCGCAATGGGAGGGGGAATACGCCAAATGGCGCCTCAAATCTGTCACAATCCCCGTCTGCCCGGCCGCCTGATGAGTCTCTATGAGGCAATCGGGGGCTGCCGGCGAGAGAGTGGAGGGAGCAGACAGGCTTGAGAATGGCGAGAGAGTGTGCGAACGCGAGAGGGCAGAGAGAGAAAGAGAGAGGGAAGACCAGTGGTCACTCACTAGTGTGAATCGGAAGCAGATTGTGGAAGATGGAAGAGGCTGGAGGAGGGGAATGCGAGCCATGCTCGACTTGATTGACTATACATTGGTTCCATTCGACTTCACAATCCTATCACTTTTCTTAAAACAACTTTCATATGACTTGATAATGAAACTCCAAGCAATGTGACAATAAAATGAGAACGCATCCATCCATGTTCGACTTGATTTGGGTACCGTTTGCGAAAGGAGACGAATCAACGAACTCTGCTCGGCTCTTCTATGAATGCAGAGTGAAACACAAAAGCACTTTTAAAACATTTTATAAACCCGATGCGCCAACTAGTAATCCCAGACTCCATCAAAGTTTCTAACATAAACTCCTCGTGAGGCTCCAAACATCCGGCTCTCTTGGCATCAAGTGATCATTAGCTTCCGCAGACAACTGTGGAGTCAGAACCAAGTCTACATAGAAAATATCCTCACGACCGTGCTAAACGCAGGAATGAGACCAGCAAGGAACGCAAAGCATG
Source organism: Pristionchus japonicus (assembly GCA_900490845.1). Lineage (NCBI taxonomy): Eukaryota > Metazoa > Nematoda > Chromadorea > Rhabditida > Neodiplogasteridae > Pristionchus > Pristionchus japonicus. The sequence continues at coordinate 1,087,634 of LS502745.1, read as the reverse complement.
GTACAGAGGCCACTGGGAGGAACACTGACTTGGAGAGGAATAATGGACCTCTCTCTCCCTCTCACTACCGCCTTGAGTGACAGTTACCATTAGCGGAACGCGGAAGTCATTATGCGGTAGAAATCGATAATCAGAGCTGTGGGAAATCGATAATTTGCAAACCACAGTAAACAGAGGTTCGCAAATCGATCGCAAGTGAACCAATCCAATCTGGATCCCCTCCACTCTTCGCGAGTCGGGGAAAAAGGTGACAGAGTGGGCACAGTTCGGGCCGTTTTTTCAGACGGTTTGATCCTCTCAACTGCTCTGCGAGGATGATCAGTGCACAGTTTTCGAGAGGGTACTCTAGCAACCAAACCAACATGCTACCAAATTCTCTCAAACTATGATATATTTAGCCGAATATTATTAAAGTTTCGTACACGATGATCGACTATCCTCTAGACCCCATATACTATCACTCACTCCCGAAACAGTAACCAGCCTATCCCAAAAATGGCACATCTCTCTACTGAACACCCTTCACACTACAGGTGCGCTCGAGCGTGCGAACGATGGTCGAGAGATCACTGGTAACGAGGAGAGGCAGAGAGGGGATGGGAGAATAGTCAGTCGTTTTCAGAGGGGACCCACTCTCACTCGATTAGGCCAGTGCAACTCTCTCGCACTACATTCTTGCGCACTCACGAACCATCTCTACGAATTGATGACATCAGCCAACTATCGGCAAACGTGAGCAAGAGGTTGAACACCTCCTAGGGATTTTTAAACCATAGAATTCTTTCACCTCCAAAGCTGTAGGAACAAAGAAAGTAGGTCCAGAACGAAAGTGAGGATAAAAGAAGTCTGGCGACAGATCATCTGGTCGGGCCTCGATCACTCTTGGGGAGTCTAAACAGACGAAACAATGAGGCTGGAAACAAAAGAGCTCAGCCTAGACTGTATCCAGCAATAGGCTAAATTTTCCGAGGGAAACAAATCAAAGGAATTAGTCACTTGGATCCGATCGAGACCAAAAGGAATCTGTGAAACATGGGTGCAAATTGTTGGAGAATTGGAAACGACAACCACGGCATACTGATTCTCTCATTCGACCGAGATCTAATAGCTAGCGTGAAACACCGATACCTCACTTTTAGCTATAATTATTTTTTAACACTCTCACAAGGCTGCATCATTATCACCATTAATCTTCAACCGAATATACCGGGCTGTTGCAACATTAATTCATCGGGCCTCTGGCTACGCAATTCCTCTCTTGCGGGATTGAATGGAGCAGCAAGGATAAATCGCATAAATCTGATGGGCGGCGAGCGGGGGCATGGCCGGCATTCTGCTCACTCTCCGGTCTGCTTTCTCTCTCATCAGCCCGACAGAGCACGACCACCGAACCTTCGCCTTGAAAACCAAAAACAGGGGGATAGATGCATCCCGTTGCTTATGAGATGGTGGCCATTCAGACAAGGGATTCCGGCGAGTGACCATCTCTCCATTTCGCACGCTCTCTCGCTCCTTCTAGTCCTCCGACCACCCTGTATTACGGAATCCCTGCAGTCTCCACTCCACAACACTGCTGTAAACCAGGCACAAGGAAACGCGCGGTGCTCGTGCAAAATCGACACAAAGAAAAATTACAGGGAGAAAATTAGAGGAAACTGTCTCAATTCAACACCCTTCGTTCACCGGACAGACATAGCGAAATATTGTGCGAGTTTGGGCAGGAAAGGAAGAGAAAGGGATGAAAAAACAGCGAGGATGACTACAAAGCCCACACCAAATATGCGCGACTACTCATATTTCTCCCCTGACGCGTCAAGCGCAAATACCTGGAGGAGAAAGAGGAAGAAAATGGAAGAGAAAGAGAAGAAAAGAGATCAGACACATTCCTGAACTGCGTTTCGAAACAAAATGCATGAAACATTGCCTAAACTCACAAGCATGCACATTTCTGAATCATATCTCGAAACAAAGGCATGCAAATTTGCATAAATTCAAGCACAAAACTGCAAGTGCCCAATCTGTACCTCTAGCACCATCAGAACAGCAACCTACAGCGATTTGCATTGATTAAAACCCGAAACTACATCCGCTTATGTTCTTCAGTAAGCGACAGGCGAGAGAGCACGCATAATCGAGAGAGCGCCCACTCGCTCCACTACTACTGATGCAATCTCTCCACTGGCCGGTCACTCAAACCGTGTCTACTCTCTTGAATCTCGCAAATACTCTGTCTCTCTCGCTCTCTGCACTCTCCTCCTTTCGCCTGCTCTCTCGCCTCTTATCATCTCGGAAGATCTATGTGCTACTCCACGAAATTCGGCCATCCCGAGTCGTCTCCCGCTCTCTTTCCGCCTCTCAACCATACAGATTGCGAGAGAGCACTGTGAATTGAGAGACGCGCAGAACATTTTCCTCCACTCTCGGTTCCAACTAAGCCTGTTTACAATTCCTTGAGGGGGGAATGCTGTCCGATGGGGGTTTACGGACAAGAGACTGGGGTCATGCTTCAACCTCTCCAATCTGCTCAGTATTAGCCTTATTCACCCTATTCTGCATGCTTTCTCGATTTTTTCTAACATACGAGAGAGCATGTTAACATTGTTAAATTGAGAGAGACACAGTTCTTCCCTCTGGTAGGCCATTTACAGCCCCGGGAGGTTAAGGACACGCTTCGCGAACCCGGAAAAGGCAACGAAAATACGACAGGTGTTAGTGCATCCTGTTGCGCATTTACTGCCCACTATCCTCACCTCTTGACCTCACTTCATATAGCTTCAAGCTAATACAGCCTGTGCACAACATGATCTTACTAGGTGATTCGCGATCTCAAGGATAATATAATAAATATGATGCATCGATAGTCACTGTAAGCCTGATCACAACCAAATGAAGCCCAGGAGAAATTCTTCTGCTGATATCTATGACTCGAGAAAATCAAAATATAGGAAACACACGCGAAGATCAAGAAACGATGGCAGCTCAATGCACCCGGTCTCAATCTCGCCAGATCACCAACCACTCGATCGCTCTCACAGAAGGGCCTCACTCACATCCAATTTCGAGTCATTAAAATGAGAAGAGAAGGGGATGGAGATGGTAGGCACATCTGCGCAATGGAGGAGAGGCAGTGAGAGGGAGATACTAATGATGAACTGGGATAGGCTTTCGAGGGACGAGAGAGTGTGGGGAATGGAGAGACGGCTAGAGAAAGAGAGGCAGGGGTAAAGGAGTGGAGCCCATTCCAGTTCAGAGTCTTGCAGGGAGGAGGAGTATGGGGAGGAGAGGGTGAGGACACATAATAAACAATCTGAGAGGAAAGACGAAGACTCTGGCTGCTAGATCAGGATAGTTACTAATAATAGAAATCGTACTAGATCGCAAAATATCGTAACCAAACCAAACTTCATGCTACTATGAAACACATAGGTTGCGCTGATCAATTATCGACAGCCGCTGAGTGATAGTCTATGAATTCTTCTAGAATCTTTGTTAATCAAACGACAATGCATGATATCAGGAAACGTACCACAGATGAAACTAACATGTACGAACCGAAATATTTTTTTTGGAAAAAAGAGATCGCTGAAAAACCAAAGCCGAATGTGTCTACCTCAACAAGAACCCTCGCCGAATCACAAACGCGCCATGTCGGACTAACCAATTAAAAAAATACTCCACTATTTTTATCGCCAAATCACAACAGAATCGACGGACTTCTGATCAGCACGAACAAGTGCCCTCGCTGCATCACCAATCCCACAATCATCAAATGCTCGCATCATCGTACTATTGCGCACGCGCTCCTTCTCCATCTTGGCCGTTTCAGCTCAAGAATCGGGGAGCGGCGGTACCAATTAGTCCGTCTATGCGCGGCGGATCCTTGCGCGCAGAGAGACAAGATAAACGAGACAGATGCGAGAAAGCACGCAAAATCGAGAGAGCGCGCGAGTTCTCAGCTTCGAATTCCTAATGAAATCGCTCCTCCCTGGAGGTTCCTGATCAACCACTAAGAGACACTCCGCGAGAGTGGTAGGGAGTAGGGAAAGTACTGGTTCGAGTCTCCTCATATCCTGCGCCCTCTCACTGGCTTTATCGAACGAAGGAGCGTGTGAATTGGAGAGAACTAGAGAGTGTGCATCCGGAGAGGGTACAGACAGGAAAGGAAGTGGTGAGAGAGTATGGGGAAGTGAGAGAGCGGGCCAAGACTGGTAAGTGAATGGAGTAGGAGAGGGAGAGAGTAGTGCCCTCAAGGCTGCGCGAGAAGGAGGAGTTCCAATCAGGGAGATGAGAGATGGGAGAAGAAGGATTGTCGAGATCGCTCTAGTGCAATACAGCTTCACCAGCAAAAAAGTCAGAAATCATTCACCGAAAATTCAAGCCCCTTTATCTGAATATTCGAAGGCGTGACTACGATACCACGTATGGCTACTATACCAGCCACACCACTATGAAAAATATTTCATTTGAATTGACGAAATTCTACCCGAATCCACAATCCCAAACGTCGAGCCCTTACGAACAGATCATGAGACTCCAATGCACCGCCTAATCTTTCACCGAAAATCGCAGACCTCTTGCGAATCAAGCACAAGCATGACATGACAAGATTAAGGAACACTCAGTATCTCCTAACCAACAGTAGCCCTCGCACCTCGCAGTACCCCCCTCACAATCAGGAACGAGTCCTCCTACTAATCCACCCCCCCCCCCTCTCACCCATTCATTCTCGCATAGCCATCCCACTCGAGGAATTTTGTGGGTCTCTCTCGATCTACATGGTCTCTAGCTCCGCCTGCTTGATGAAGGAGCATTGCAAAACGAGAGCGAACATCACTCTATCCGAACGATGCATGAGCAAGAGAGATCGGAGCAACCGAGGAATGTGTGAGTATCATAATAGATGAGTACTCGCTTGTCGATCATAGTAGTTTACAGACACAGTATGGCAGGAGTCAGGCTCTTACTCGATACAACATGCTACCGAAAATAGATGTGGCAAGCCAGTCAAAAACATTTTTTTTGGAAAAATTAAGCAAGATTCATCAACGTACTGCGCTCGTACTCGCATAAGTGACCCCGGTGAAACACAAAAGTATCACGCCGCATAGCTACTCGAACACAGAAATGCACCCGCAATTTACCCAATGTAATGGAAAATGCAGTGGAATTCTCGCGTAATTAGGAAGAAGTGAGACGAAGTAACACTCGAATGGCGGTGTAACGCATAAAAACTGCGCGCATCACTCTCACCTTTCCCCATTCTGGAGAATCAAATCACAACATCACTGGGTGAATCATAGTTGCGCGCGTCAGTGACAATCGATTTGGAAGAGGAATATGGCGGAGTAACAAGATAATGACGATGGAACTCTCGCTTTTCTAACCAGCAACAACGCAGTGGAATGCCTGATCACGATTTGAATGCGGATAGCTAGATTTTCCACGATCACTAGGTCTAATCAAAGAGAAAGACTACGGAGTACCAAATCACGACCACAACCAGCGGAATCTCTGGCGTGCGCCTCCGATTCAATCGATCGATCTCGCCGAGTGGAGATTCACTCAATAGGGGAATCGTCAGACGGGGGAGGAGAGGGAGGGTCGAGAGACGAAATAGACAGAGAAGAGAAGAGTGGTTCTTCCCTCCACTGTTTCTTCTTCTCGCTACCCTTCCAACATCTTTCGCGCGCGCCTGTAAACACTGTGAAACGGAGTGTGCGCGCAGTTAAAACGCTGAAACAGCGCAAATCTCTCCACTCCACACGCTCCCTAGCTCATTCTAACCTAGAAGAACCCTTATGGAATGGGCAGTATTGAAATCTCATTTGAAGCAAAGCACCGAAGCGCGAGAGACAACGCGCAGTCGAGAGAGTCCGACTATGACTCACCCTGCCTATTTCCACATCCTCTGGTCACTGCTTGCATGTCGAGTAACCATAACAAGCCGCGCGCTCTCTCTCCCACCCCATTAGTCTCTGCTAGAGAGTAACTGGTGCATGTTGCTCGCTGCTTTCCGAAAGCTGTTAGCGCATAACTGGTAAGTCTCCTGAGGTTTTGGGTTATTTAAAAATCAGCGTATACTTGCGTTTCACAGAAATATTATGTGAATAGCCTTGGACAATCACCAATATTTCACAACATCCTTCAAGACGCCAATCTGCTCGCAAATAGCGCCTGGGGCCCGCATTCCACACCTTTTTATCACCTCTCACTGCCCTCTTATCTAGTGCGCATCGTAAAACGAATGGAATCTCCAGCAATCAAGAGAGCCTCTCCATTCCATGCACTCTCTTGTCAGACAGAGAACGCGATAGAGCGCGGAAAAGTGATAGAGAAAGATGATTACTCAATCAAGAGAGGCGAGCAATCGGGAAATGAGGAACTACCGCGTGCTTTCTTGCTTCAGAGTCACGCTGAAATCTCCGGATACCGGGGGTGAAATGGGAACCTTCCGCGCGCGCGTCTAACTCAACAAACAGCGTGGAAAAGGTAGCGAGGAGACACGTGAAACATTCATGCGTGTTGAGAAACGATGGGGGCTCTCCGGTTATAGTACTTACTCACTGGCAAGACAGAGCGAAATATCACGTAAAACGGAGAGAGCAAGGGATAGCTCCAAGTGCTCCAGAGCTCATATTCAGTGGAAGTGCCACAGTCGCACAACAGACGTAATCCCACGCTCGTAGGATACGGATTTAATTAGAGACGCGCTCATAATTAGGGAGAAGAACGCGAGTGGGACGGGGAAGGAACGGGAAATGAGCAGGGAGTGACAGATGGATTAGTTAGATCGAGCGGGCGTTCTTGACCCGGTGACTCATTCAGAGTAGATCGCTAATCGAAACGGTGAAACTAGCCGAAGCCCCGAAAGTGAAGGGGAAAGTGCTTATTAGCGGATGCCACCCGTCTGTCCCTCCTTCGGGACTAACTAAACCCCGCGTCGGCGCCCGAAAGGCAGGAAATTTCGCAAGAGGGGATGAGCCGGTCCTTGTGGGCTTCAAGCGAGTCTCTTATTAGGGAAAACGCGCCGAAATATGCCGTGAAATGAGTAAATTATGAGCTAATAGCTTGCGCAAGCGATAGAACAAAGGCTAATTCGCATGAGGGGCATTGAGAATGGGGAGAAACGCGCAAAAAGTAATGAGAAGAGCGCAAAACACGCACGAAAAACGGGTGCGCGACCTTCGGCATGGGAATGTGTATGGCCCCTTTCCTTCTTAGATGGACAATCGGGTAACGAGGAGGCTACTACTTGAGACAAGAGAGATGAGGGGCCTATTGAATCAGGGGTCCGTTCCCATAACTCAATTGATGGGGAACAATGGGGGAGATGGGCAAAGAACCGACCTGAGTGAGACTGGAGCTGCTCCAGGGAACCTCAAATGAAGTTTGACGATTGCTCTGGAAGGTTGCGCATGCGAACGATTAGCAACAATGGCGAAACAATAACAAAAGCAGGTGAAAACACGATAACAACCGGAAGCGATCCACGAGTTCGAAATGCGCGGGAAATACAAGTTCAAAAGTGCAAGTATCGATCGAGTGATTGACGATTTCATTTACAGTAATTTGTAAATACCGTACTCTAGTATCTTTTAATTTCTCTTTAATCTATTGTTATTCGATTATAATTACTATTTTCACACTCATGAGCTTCTATTTACGAGTTGTAGCCACACAACCAGCACAGAACACCGATGATTCATCGCCCTGCTGAAGTTTGCACAGATTGACTTTATGGAACGAGGGAGGAGATTATTCCTTCCATTCACCTCCGCTCCCGTCTAGTTTACACTCGATCAACTTTTATTGATTCATCTCGCTGGTTGGTGCCATGTTGAAATATCACTTTTTTCCCGGAACTCCCAATTCGGAGCTCTTTTCTTGGAACGCTAATGCTGGAACGATTTCTATGGAAACCTTTCGCCTTAGAACGTTCATTTCAGAACACTCATTTCGGAACTTTTTTATCGGAACTGCCGGTCTGGAACCACTCATCTCGGAACTTTTCTCTCAGAACCATTCTCACAGCTTTAGACTGTGTTGAGCGGTCGTAATTTTCGTTTGACTTTGCAACCTCACAATCACGATTTCTAACTGTTAACCCTTGGGCTGAAAACATGTTTGAATAGATAGTAGCTTGATTTGCGAGCAAATAAAATAAAATAGCACATTTAGACCAGCTACTACTTTGACGGCGATAAAACCTTCGGAAATTATCAAGAACTGGTCTAAATGCGCAATCTAGTGTCGAATGTGTATTTTATGTTTCTCTGTGCAAGGGGGGCGGGGGCTGCCGCCCACTACATATTGAGAAAGACAGATTAATTCATCGCCTGAAATGTAAGCATAGGCTGCAAAGGTGGGACCTTTAAGAATGGATCTGATAGGCTGCAACACACTTCTTAATTTTGCTCAAGAAAATTGCGCATTTAGACCAGTTCTTGATAATTTCCGAAGGTTTTATCGCCGTCAAAGTAGTAGCTGGTCTAAATGTGCTATTTTATTTTATTTGCTCGCAAATCAAGCTACTATCTATTCAAACATGTTTTCAGCCCAAGGGATTTCCGAAGGTTTTATTGATTCCGGGAACCGGAGAACGAAGGATCAAATATATTTCGCGAAATAAAAGGAAATGCACAAACCCCCTTCATTTATTGTTAGCTAATTGCTTCCAAAACATTTGAAGAGTTAGCGTGCTGAATACTATTCTGTTGTTTCTTAACTGTGCAAGGGGGTCTCCGCCCCCCTTGACCCCCCGCCAGGGGGCTCCGCCCCCTGGACCCCCGGTTAAGGCCAAGCAGGTCAAGTGAGATCACCTAGTGTCACCAGTACTTGCATGTTGGCGGAAGATTAGGCATATCAGGTGTCAAAATCCGCGAGGACGAGCGCAGATGGCTGGGGAGAGAATGAGGAGCATGGGGGGGGGGCGAGTAACTCACGCGTCAGGCGCGTGAGGGAGACGGACACGCATCACTCCTAGCGGACGCAACACCGGAAGCCGCGTGGTCAAGCGCCAATATCGGGAGGAGAGAGGGGAGCGCGGGGGAAAGAGAAGGGAGAGCGGGAAAATGAGAATCTCACGCGTCGGTCGCGGAGACGCGTCACTCGATGACGGAGCATGCGCGGACGAGCGGAAGGAGCTGATGAGCGCGCGGGGAGAGAGGGGAGAGCGAGAGAGCACGCGGAATGGAGAGGGCGGCGAGAGATAGACGAGACGACGAGAGGGAAGCGAGAGAGTATGCAAATCGGAGAGACGGCGCTCCGGAGGTGGACGGACACGGCTTTTTGTCGAAATTTCAAACGCTTATAAGTCGGCTCAAAATGAATATATCGACTAGTTCAAAAGCGCGTTGTGATCAGCGTCCAAAAGGCATTGTTCACTGAGCGAATCAAGGTCCTAGCTCAAAGGGGAGCGATTTCGGCCTGACCTGTGTATAGTGATTAATGTCAGATAGGAGAAAAGAGTAGTATCTGATCTAAATGTATCAGACAAGTCTGATCGGCAATAACACTTTTGGACGAAAACAAGATGGGTAAGGCGTAGTTCTGTAATTGAGAAAAAGTTCCGAGATGAGCGTTTCCGAGAAAACAATTCCGACCCTTGAGTTCTAGCCCTCTTATTCCACAATATTTGTTCCTCGATTAGCGGTTCTCGACCGAGTCGTTCCGAGATGAACGTTATAGAATGGAAGCTCCAGTTCTTTTGTTCCGAGGTGTGAGGTTCCGGGAAAAAAGTGATATGTCAACATGGCACCCGCTGGTTCTGTATTCCCTTCTTCCCCCTCTCTGCACTTTCGCTAGCCACTCCACCTCGCAAAGACCAACTGAAACTCAACTCTTCCTATGTTCCCTCACGATGTCTGACCAATGAGAGATCATGCGATTTCGAGAGAGTCCAACTTCATCTCCCTCGAAAAACTGTGTGTTCCTTTGGTTCCGCCAGTTTACTCTCGATCTCGCTACTATCGATAGTGCGCCATCTCAATTTCGCTTTCCTCCTATCGAACTAATTATTCCGCCCGAGCATTGTCTTCTACTAGAAATTACTTATGAAAAATGAGCTAAAATCGCTAACGACTTTTTGTTGTGATCCTTCCACTGGATATTGCTACGAATTACTATGAGATCACTAATGCGAAGAGTGACGTGTCTTTCACAATCTGCCTTTCTATTGTTGTCCCTTTGGCTATAGAATCTACTTGCAGTTCCTGAAAATTTCTGGTCATGAGTTACTCATCATCTGATCTTGAGTTCCTCCGTTATGCTTGCTCGCTTCGAAAGTGTAAAAGAGCATGTGTCACTTGCTCGTTCGATTCCAACATTCGGCGCTTGTGTTGTTTGTCTGGCTTCGTTTCTCTTGGTTTCTTCCGCTCTTTGAAATTTTGCAACGAACATCCTTTCTTCACAAACCAGCCGCACTTTCCATTTCTACTTGCGTTTTTTCCTCTGATTTTCACTGCAAAAATTATGTTTCAGATGCACCTATCCCTTCCCCTCCTCTTCCTTCTCATCATTATCCAATCCGCGACCATTGGAAAGCCAGTCAAAGTGCCCGACAACGATCCGACTCTACAGGTGAATATTTCTTTTCCCGTGCCTCATTGCTGGGCAGAAAGAGTGCGAATGAGCAGATCAAATAGAGAATACATCACAATAATACATCAGAGCGTGTCAATTGCTTACACATCACCACCATAATCCCTGACGCGTGAATTTATTGCGCCCGTCAAAACATTGCAACCCTACCTCCAAATTGCCCTTCATCTTTCCCAACTTGATGAAGTGTCAGAGAAAAGTACTACAAGACGCCTCCTATACAAAACAGACGAGAAAACATATAAATTTTTAATTATTTCGCTTCGGCAAAATCTTTGCTGAATGCATTCCATGATCAATTCGTATTCCATCTCTGAATGCGTCCTTCAAAAGCGGAACAAATATTTTGTTCGCTGCTGACCACATATTTTTTCGGTCAGGTCTGAACAATCACATCATGAAAATTCTCTTGCGCTCCTTTTCCGAGTTGAAAACAATGTATCAAACAATAAAAAGCGGGTAGGAAGTCAGAATCACTCTCGATATTTTCAGGCGCTCATCTCCCGTTCCGTCCTTCAACAAACGAACAACGAGCTGAGCGACACCGTCTGGTGGGTGCCCGTGCCCGGAAGCAGTCTACAGGTTCGCGGTTATCTAACTCTACGATGACATAGTATCAGGTGGGCATTACACATGAAATGTATCGCAGAAAAAAGCGCGGCAACTTTTCCAATTCAAAATTGGTGTGCAGTGAACGTCTTCTGAATTCTGCTAAGATTCGCATTCCAGGCAACGAAGACGTCCGTGCCCAACGCCGGCAAGCTGTACACCACCTACGACTTCACCCTGACCTCAGCGAAGAGTACCTGCAAGAAGAATGTGAGTAAACTCAGTAGATTCCATGTTACCACGCGTTAGAGTTCGATGATAGAAACATTGAATGCCTGTAGCAAGTCATGTTTGCGACCTGATGGCAGTCAAGAGAAATTCATTCTAAAATTGAACCTAGAGAAATTTAATTTAAAAAAAACTCAACATAGCCAATTTTCAGTCCGTCTCCTATTCACAAATCAGCCGATGCACTGTAGACCCCAGATACTCTGATCGACAGGTTCGGTTCCTTCTCTCACAAACTTTTCTCAAACGCTTTGTTAAAATGCGACTGTGCGAAAAAAAGAGTACATTTCTTCCAGACTTGCAAGGTAACTCTCGCCTGGACTGAGAAGGACTACAGCACGGTGGAGATGGAGACCTACTGCACGAAGAATGTACCAATGACTGCTTCGAAGCCTTGAATCTACATTCTCTCGTGATGATTATCTTGTGATGAAGACTGCACTGATTCAAATTCATTCAATTGACGATAAACGATAGTTTCGAATGGACAACCATCATTTCCATAATTTCACATTGACGGCGTCATTATTGATTTCACTTTTCATTCCCTCTTCTCTCTCATCTCGCGAGCGGTTCTCTCCTCACGCAGAATGGTCATCGTCTCTCAGCCTGTGAGTTTTTGCCAAGACTTTGCTACTTGGGCTTTACTTCTTGATGTTGAACCTTGATCTTTGATCTTTAATGTCTCGATCTTTGATCTCTCTAATCTCAGATGTACGGTGGCGGGTACTACGGCGGGTACGGCTATGGCGGCTATGGGTGAGTTACTGCTTTATCAAAATACACCGCATAATCAATACCGTACCTACCGTATCCCTAATACCGTACTCTCTTCCAGTCCATACGTGACCCCGGTCGTCACGGGCGTCGATCCCGTCTACTACGGTGGATACTACGGTGGATACGCGCCCTACGGATACGGTGGAGGATACTACGGCAGGGGATACTACGCGTGAGTGAATACGCTTCAAGGCCTTATTCGATCCTATCGTTAGGATCGCAGAAGGCCGTGAAACACAACTAACCGTCTGTTTGAATTTCACACAAGCCATGACAAATTTGAGCAATTCTGTGTAGAGAATGCCAGATCCTTTTGATGACATCACCATTATGCAACCCTTCCTTCTCTGATTGTTCGATTGCAGGGACGACTGCTGTCTGCTAGGCGGGGCTGCGTGCTGCGGCTGCTGCATCGGCAGTGCCCTCTACTGAGCAATGATCGATGATCTTTGATCTCTGATCTTCGGTCTCTGATCGAAATTTCCTCGCAATCTCAAGATAAAGCGTTCCATGTTGATCCTTGCTGACAATGTGCACAATTGGGCGAATTTGGCAATAGAAGTGAAATATATGTAATCACAAGCTCACTATTTTTCATTTTTATCAATTCTCATTCGCTCTCAACTCTAGAGACTACTAGAGTTGAAGAGATCGCATCGCCTTTGTAGTTTATGTTTAGGTTACGTCTTCTCTTTAAATCACTAGTAGCCTCACTTGATTATTCATTCCAATCGATGAGATGTGGCTCTCAACCTATCTTGTTTTCTTTTTAATCTACTCTGGATGCACTGCGAGTCTTGATGACTCTTTGCCAGTATATTTGCGAGGAATGCAGTGGGATAGAGTACAGGAGTACCTAAAGTTAGTTAGTTCAATATCAAATTCGTATCTTTGTCGATTAGCCAAACTTGATGTCAGAGAAGATTTACGATTATCCGACTCTGTTGTTCCAACTAACTACGGGATCGAACTCAGTGTTAACGTTAGAGGCCACGCTGGGACACCGAAATCTGATTTCAACGGTTGTTTCTCTTCCCTACCTTTCGTAATCGGATTCGTCAGGTACCGTAACTATCTACCTCAATATCAGCAAACCAGTCGATAAGATTGAGCTTCACTCGAATGGCTTGACTATTGAGAAGGTATTGAAAGAAGTCACATTTCTTGGACCGATCGCTTGGAGACTAGCGTTCTATCAACAGATCAAGTTTATTTAGGCTCGCCTTGTTGAACATGCAATATTTACTAAAGCTGCGGGTGTTTCTCGAACCTCGTACAATTCTGACCGAGAGACGATTATCGTTCACCTGAATAGAACCATACAGCCAAATGAGGAGTTTATGCTACAGGTGACATTTGTATGAAATCAATCAAGCAACTTCTTTAGATACAATATCGTGGAGTTGCAAAAATGGACGAATATGGGCTCTACGAGAACTGGTGAAGCATATCTAGGAATCTTTGATAGTTTATAGTTCAAGGGATCCGAAACTAAACAAGTCGCTTGATTCAAATGGACCTTTCATTCTTGCTTCGAGAAATTTTCCGACTGGAGCTCGTTATTGGTTCCCATGTTTAGGGAGCGCAAGCTCCGCCCACTTTCTGTGGACACGGCGCCCGGCCAGGGCGCGTGTACGAGGAAGCACAAATCGCATTCTAAACCACATCACTCATTCTAAAAAGAAATGAGTAGCTATTCCCACCCCCTATCGATTAGGTAGGTTGCAAAAAATGTCTCACACGTTTGAGTAGGTCAGAATTGAAGGTTTAGGTTGGGAAATCCATGGAAAACACGTTTCCAAGGGAAGCACAATGTTTGCAAGTTGAATATTCGATAGCTGATTTTTGTCTGAGCAACTTAGAAAAGAAAATGCAAAGAAAAAACGTTTCGCCGAATTGTGCTCCATTTTTAAAGATT
>LS502745.1:1013566-1034237 GCA_900490845.1 Pristionchus japonicus | reverse complement strand
ACAGATATTTCACAGTTGATCCGGAATTCTCTCAAACGATCAGTATTATTCACTTCTCGAGAGAAGAAGAGACGTGTGAATTCTGATAATATCTCAAAATCGCATCCGTTGATTATCTTTCGTACTCGTTGTTCAAATGTCAAGTCCTCTGTTTCCGCATAAACCACTTTCGAATTGGTTTAAGAGACTGTCTCGGGAAAAATTCAGCATCCCGCGGACATCTCCTTAGCACAAAGATCCAGTCCTCCCCACTACCATGGCATGAGAGGGTATGGGCACCTGATTGATGAAGTGGTGGTTTTGGGATTCGTCGTCGCGTGCGTGGTGCGCCATGTGCGCGGGAAGTTCAAAAAATCGATTTTCATATCTTCCCAGCCNCGCCATGCACTCTCATTAGTGAAAAATGAAATTTTTGTTCGCCATGAGGCAAATACGTGTCATTTCTTGTTCGCCATGAGTGTAATTCTTGTCATTTCCTGTTCGCCATGAGGGAAAACACCTGTAATTTTCTTTTCGCAGAGAGATTTACATGATTAGCGCTCCCCCTACCGTTCGCTATTTACACTCATATACTACTCTTATCAAACGTCTCTCTGTCTCGGGTGACTCACTCGGTTCTTTCCGTGCATCGCCCTAACCAGTCTAGTTTCACTCTATTATTTATTCATTATTTTGTCGTAAGCTGCTTAAACGGAGCACTTGAATTGACCAATTCCACATTTTGCCCTGCGAGTTCTTCATTGAATCACCGATACACATTTCCTGTTTTAAGAGCTTCACCTGGCCATACGCAACAATGAAGCCGCTTCTACGCCTTTTCGCGTGCACGAGTAGATCAGGTTTTGTGGTTTTCTTAATGCTTGTATTCGGTCAACTTTCGAAAGTTGTTCTCTTTGCAGCGAAAGAAGGATCGCTGTCTCCTTTCGAGAATTTACCCTGCGAACTCGTACAAATTATATTAGCGTTCACTCCGGAATCAGTTTTATCTATTCGCCAAGTCAGTAAAAGTCCCAGTTTATGCGTCAAATGTGTGTTTAGACTTCTCGAATGTTACGGTCGAGAATTGACGAATATGTTGTACTACGAGAGGCGATTCCATACATCGACGAAGTTTGCGTCATGAAAGAACGAGTAACACTCAAGTCATGTAAATATCAATACCAAACTTGTTGTAGATGCACTACAACATATCAACTTCTGGTTTCGTCAATCGCATAAAGTTAAAAATAAAATCTGTATGGCAATTTAGCCAAAATGAATAATGCGAAGCATTCCAGCGTCCTCGATCTCAAAATGTGGAAGGATCCTTTACTCCTGAACTCATTCGCATTTCGATTCAAGTGCAGAAGTGTTGGTCGAGCATGTTCGAGCTTCGACTGAAATTGAGCAAGACGTCCATAGTTAAAATGAAACGCTTAGATTGTAACTATAACGGCAATGCAAACGTGAGTTTTGATTATCGTGCGAAACTGATTCATGTGTAATTTAGGAGCGCTATTCATATTCCATTTATGTCAATATTGGCGATGTTTCTGCATGTGAATTTCTGAGAAGTTGCTTGGGCGCAAAAGTCAAGTATTGGTCGATGAGCTTTGATGACGACGATGTTATGTCTACTGAATCGACACTATTCGATGGAGTTCGAACAGATTGCCTACAGACTGCCATATGCACACTATCAGACAACCTTGCGTAAGATTGTTTGCACATTTGTTTCAACATTTGTTCGCTTGCAGCAGTCATCTGCTTGAGACAATAAGTGCGAATGACGTGGGAGTGCTAGATCTCTCTGTGCGGAAAGTCACAAGCTCTGATCCAGGTTTCGAACAAGAAGATTTTGACTTCGAACCCTCATTTATTACAGTAATGCTTCTCTTTGACTTATCATCAAAAGTTCGTTCTCTGCGCGTGGTGCAAGATTTCATCAAAAACGTTGATGAAACTGCTCCCTATCTGTTCGGAATACATCAAGGAGACTGGGCTTCGATCATACTCGAGATGTATTCGAGATCGCTTGATAAGCTCTACCTTTATAGTCCACACTACCATGAATTTCTCAATCGTGATTGCGCAGAGATTCTAATAGATGTAAGACATATCATAACGATTTTAAATACAATAAAATTGCATATTTGCAGAAATTGCCCACTCTCGGTAAGTCGGTGTGGTTCGAATCGACATGCAAAGCGTTCAAATACGGATTGTACTATTCAGTAAATGATCACAAAGTGAAAGGCAAGTTCCGAAGGCTTTCAGTAAGCGTAACTTCTCAATCAGCTTTTCCGTCGTCTGGTCGTTATCAAGAAACGGACTGGCACCATCAGACGATCCCGTATTTGTCCATCAAGCACTGTTCTAGAGAAGGCGAACAATTTGATGCCATCAGCTAGTGTGAAATTACGCTCGACCTCGCTATTAGTCACACCCATTGAATCCCCGTTATCATTTGTGTCTCGTGATCACAGTGTTACGTAATAGAAGACAAAATCAAATGACCACTCTTTTAGACCGTAACGTAATGTCATCTGAGCAGGCAAATTTGTACAAGCCTACTATATTCCTCATCGAACAAATCCATCAGCTCATACTGTTATTGCAGTTATTTATCATTTAGAAAAGCAGCTTAACCATCGATCGAGCCCGTCACTCTTTCTTATCACTCGTTTCTCCCAGTGTCCAAACCTGCTTCTCGCTCAGTTCATTCACGTTTTGCTCGCCAAGATGTCACGATTTTGTCTAGCATTGTTAAGCATTGATTGCTTCCTATCCTCTTCTGTTTCGATCGAGGACATTGTTGACATTTTAGACCTATAGTAAATTATCTCTAAATTTCTTAAAGTTTTCTGTTTGTAAAAGCACTTCTGCAGGTTTAACGGCGCATGAAATCCGTTCGAAAAGCTTTCTCTCGCATTTTTAGAGGTAATGAAGAAAGTTATGCTGTGGTAAAGTAGCTTCGAGGCGATACAAGTATCACATTCAGACAAGTCTAGTCGCCAACTATCCACCTTCGAGCAATTGCCATGTGAACTCCTTCAGCAAATTGTCGCATTCACTCCGGAATCAGTGTTCTCACTTCGACAGGTCAGTTATCCGAGTGCTATAAAATTTCTTGTCATCATTCTATAATTATTGTAAACAATAATCTGTTTTGAATAAGTCTGCTCAAAATTGATTCATTCCATTTCAGACATGCCGATTGTTACGGTGCGTAGTAGACGAGTATGCGATTGAAAGAGGCTCAATTCCATACGTCAATTCGGTGCTTGTCTATAAACGTGTAATGCGCAAAAATGTAAAATTTATCGGAAAACATACATTTGCAGGGTTTTTCGGAGATGAGAGAACATGGAACTAGGCGGCGATTTACGGAACCAGCTATCAGAATGGTTCGTTATGAAGAATTACTTCCGAAAACATAACAAAATATTTTACCGCTAACCATATTTGCAGATATCTTGGTTTCATAAACCTCGGAACGATGAGCAAAAAATGCCACTCGAGTGCTTCAAAGTTTCGATATGTGTCCCCAAATGTTGGTCAAATATATTTGAGCTGCGAATGCACTTGGAGAGAAAGTCATTCAAGTCTAGACTTCGCATCAAACGAGCGACTTACGTTTGTTCCAATGTGATTGTAGAGCTATTTCAACGAATAATGATTGTGTTTCAGATCTATTCCATGTTTGCATCGATTGGAGATTTCGAGAGTCCGTTCATAGGGAAATGCATCGGAGCGAGAATTCGGTTCACTTGGTTGGTGGATTTCAATGACGAAGAAGTTACGTTGGCGACTTCATCACTACTGAATGGCATTCAGATTGATAAATTGCAAATCAATGCCTTTTATCTAATGAATACAATGATGTAGGTTCAACTGCACCTGATTTATGCAGCAATTTAGCGTTTTCAGTGAAAACGATCAGACGGAAATAATCAGGTCATACGAAGCGAGGCTTCGCGATTGGGATATACTCTGAAAAAGGTATAAACAAGTTCATGTTCCGTATAAGGAAACCTACTTTTCAGCTGTCTCTCTCAGGAAATATCGCTTCAATTTAGTTTTATTCCATAAATGCTGTTGTTTCATAGTTGTGCGTGTGAACGGACTTAGCCGGTTCGAATGATTGAATTCGATCCGTAATCCCTCTTACCCATCCATCATGCTCGGTGTTGCGGATTAAAACACGCAATTCAGTTATGTGTACTCGATTGTCCAATATTTCATCTGTTAGCATCAAGCGAATCTGTATCGTGCAATTTCTATTCGTTCTTTACAAATAAACGAGGCCGAAACAAGTTGTGACAATGAGGCAATGGACTTATCTATGCTGAATGTACAATGGAGATTAGCGCCTGGACATATCAACAGTAATTAAAAAATAAATGGCATTTGAATTATG
The DNA here is from genome assembly GCA_900490845.1 of Pristionchus japonicus. Lineage (NCBI taxonomy): Eukaryota > Metazoa > Nematoda > Chromadorea > Rhabditida > Neodiplogasteridae > Pristionchus > Pristionchus japonicus. The sequence goes on along the minus strand of LS502745.1, from coordinate 1,029,838 downwards.
TCGTTTGCCTCTCTACATCTGTAACAGGATAACTTTCCGTCGCATGCTTTTCTACGCCAGTGACCGGATCAAATTCGGTCGCTAATGCTTCATTGTCAGCAAATGTTTCGGTCGTTTGCTCTAAATTCGAATAACTCCTTGTCGTAACTTCGGATAATTGAGAATAATCGCTGGTAAGTCCATCTACATCGATATTCAAATAGTCATCAGTTGTTTCCCTGTCTATATCGTAATAATCACTATCCGTGGTGGGGGGTTCTACTGTGGACGCCTTCAAATCAATGGGTAGCATGTGCCTATTGAAGTCGCTGTAAAGACAGTCGTCGTAATTGGACGGACGAACGGAATTAGCCACTCCTTGAGCTGCGAGCCATTGTAGAAGGTCGTTCTGCAAGAAAATAGTTAAGAAATTATCCAATTATCGAGGTAGACAACAAATGTGAAAAGATCGGGAGGTCACACCTCATATTTCTGCTTGAACATATCCGGATCTCGGATCAAAACAGCAGTTGGGTGCCAAGAACTTGCACGGTCAAATGTCACCATAAATTCATAAGGAATACGGCCATCTTGCATGATTTGGTACATAACAGCTCAATGCAAGGATTGTACAAACTAATATCAAGTTTGTTCGAACTACCTTTTTCATCGTATTGATCCTTATTGTAGAGGTTCATGAAAATCGTCGATTGCTCATGGGGCGCAACTTGGGCTGTTTCAGTGAACTGACGAAGGTCTCCCGACGGGTAGCGGAACATTCTTGTGAAGTAAAAGAACACCTCATCTCCCCGGGAATTCTTTCGGAACAAGTCTCCAACTGAAATGACCTTGGTTTGAAGTGAGTAGATGTGATGCCTAACTTTTCCGAGACGAATACGATATGTTCATCTCGTTTCCTAACACCACTTGATGGCAAGCATCCAAAACAGCGGTTAAGGTACTGGCTGTATGTCAACTAGTGGTTGGAAAACACAGAGTGTTACCAAAGAAAAAGTGACTCACACTCGTAGACAGTGCAACTCCTTGTTGAATTCAAAGAAGCGATTGCCTCGAACCAGACTCCTGTCAGCCTGCTCGGCTCAATTTGGACAGCTTTCTTGATTTGAATTTCTCCGAATGTTAGAGTGGTCAGGGACAAGAGAAGTAGGGTAAGATCAGGAATAGCTATAGGAAGGGGCATTGCACTTGAACCTCTAAACGGGAGGATTAATTACAAACAAAAAAAAAAGAAATTTCTCACTTATAGCATTTAAAAAATTCCGAGAGCTACTTGAAGCAAACAAACGATTGAACTCAAACGGAATTATGGCTTTCAGCGAACACTCGCTCGAAACCGAGAAGAGGTCGGATAATCTATCTATTGTTTGTGTGCTTGGATTACCGCGACACAATCATACTTCGTTTATTTGTTTGAGCGTGGGGTAAAACCGCATTCTCATTTGCACAGTCTGATTTGCTCTTTAGAACCAGTTTTCGAGTCGGAATAAGACAACATCGTAACAAACATCTATTTATCCATGCAATCCTGTAAAGCCCGAGAACAGATCCGTGAAGGCATTGCTAATACTGGCGATCATGATGTTCCACTCCCGTCTGAAGTTAACTTCTATCATATCGTCGTGGCTCATCGTCGTTGTATCAGCTGAACAGAACGGCTCTGAAAGGAACATTTGAGTCAACAATAGCAGCCTAATTGTTACAACATAGTGTTAAGTTCAGGGATACCTTTAAATCCGACTGCTGCTTTTGCCGTTTCCCAGTTTTCATTGCACTTGTATGTATTGCACAGTATATACTCGCGATCGCGAAAAGTGTAATAGCCAGCCTGAGAAAGTTTTTAACGTCTAAAAAAATTAAGGAGAAAAAATATGCAAACCTGAACCAATCCTGCATAAAGTGTCTCGTTGTTTGTGATGCATCCTACGGTCAGTTCGAACGTTTTGAACTCTTTGGCAATGAAGCATACATCTCCCTGGTAGAATATTCAGCTATCGTGCACAAAATCGAAAACAATCATACTCATGCAAATATGAGTACCTGACATGTCTGGTTGATGTTCGGTTCGGTCAAGAATTCGCGAAATCTTGTGAAGCATGTAACCTGAATAACGAAATGATTGAGTGCCGCGGATAATTCTGTTTTTTCATGAAGTCAGTGAGAGACAAAATTCGAATGCGAAAAATACTGACTTGAGTTGAATTCAGTGTCTGCTCACTGATTAGGCGCTTATCACAGTGATCCTCCTGAATTTCCTCCTCCTATTCTTGTTTTCTTTTCATGATCGTACCGTATCGCACAGGCACCTCAACTGGTTTCTACCCCGTAGTTCAAGCCGCATGCATGACTGTGATTGCATCCACGGAATAGGCGGTCTGGGAGGCTTTCAGATAAGAACTGGATGTTCACAATTCGCACTCACGTATAAATGATGCTGTATGTATCAATATAATCTTGCATTGTCCGGCAGCTTCTGACTTCCCTATCCAACGTTGCGAAACTCGAGTCAAACAGTGCATTGGAGCATTCGTTACATCCCTGTGAATATGTTAACATGTCATTGTATCAGTATATTTTAAGTAAAAATAAATAATAACTGTTGTTTGTTTTGAGTCCACATCGCGACTCGGAGTAGAGCAATTGAGCGATCCTTCCAACCATCCAGGGTAAAATGCATTCTCGCTATTGCAGAAGTCGTTACTGGAAAAGAGATTGAACTTTCGTGAATACTAAAACGGATTCCAAAAAACTTACTTGCAAAGGCAATAGGACAATTCTTTGGTGTTCCAGCACTTGCTCTTGATAATGTCATAAATTTGTCCTTGAATGCATCCCTGGAGAGCTTTTTTCTTCTTCAAAAATTGGTCGTATAAATAGTGAGAAAGACCAACTTTTTGAAGAGAAATCGAGTTGTTATGAACGGGTCAAGCACAGCGTTCTGACCATCCCCCTCTTTTCTCCAGACAAAGGGTGAACAATAGGGATGCCGGATCAAATACAAATGCCAAATATTTGGTACCGAGTAGGAAAAAACCCAAAGCTTTGGTCTGAAAACCAAATATTTGGTTTGTGGAAAATGAACGAGAGAGTGCGGAAATGTTGGAGAGCGCCCATCCAAATATTTGAAAAAAAAACCAAATATTTGGTTTTCATTTCGCCCCAAACCAAGTATTTGGGTGAGCGAGATGAGAAACCAAGTTATTTGGTATTTGATCCGGCATCCCTAGTGAACAATGGGATTATCTTTTTGAATTTTCCCGCGAAACCGTAGTCGAACTGCAAAATTGATATCGAAATTTAAGACAATTGTGAAACGTAGCGCAATTCTCCTGATCGCTTGGTTACAAAACGAGAATCGAGATGTGTTTCAAAATTGCTTTAGAATCCAGAGTTTGCAGTTCTGTTATTTCAACCCTGACCCTTGTTTGTCGGGATAGAACGCTGTGCAAGACTACGTGCATTAGAAACGAGCAAGAAAAGTGCATTACCGTCTTCGTGATTCTGACATCTCCATCCTCTGAGCGCACTCTCTCGGTATAGCAAGAGTCACCACAGCATGGATCACTGAATGACACATCACGAATGAATTTTCCGCATTAACTGAAACTCACCTCGCCGTGCTATCGTAGCACGGAATCGCATGCGATGAGCGAACGAGGTAAAGGAGCAATATGAAACTGATCGAGTACATTTCGCGCGCCTAGCAGGCAGCTGTCATGGTTAAATGGATAAGTGTTCAAAGGATCAACTATCAAAGAAACGGGAGTGCCCGCACAGAGATGAAGAACGATATTGTGCGATAATTCAACGAGTTCAACTGGGTCAATACGCTATCCAATTTAGCTGACAAATGAATGCAAAGGATTATCTTGTCCGTATTGCACACTTCGAGCAGAGAATTTCCACTATACAAAATAAAGATACATAAGATAGATACAAAAGATACAAAAGTGTTCAATTTTGTCCAGAGTTAAATACAGAACAATATTATGCAAAAATCAGATCCCACAGCAACACAGTTGGCGAAAATAGTAATTCAGCAAAAATCAAATGGTTCGGGCCGAACATTTCCAGCTCAGAATCTTCACACATTATAATCGTTCACGGTAAAGTATCCCCCCATCTCAAAACTTTCTGTAGTTCCTTCCTCATCATAATTGTACAGATCAGTGGGCAGTTTGTGCTGACTGTACGCACTGTAATGGCAGGCGGAATAGTTGGCCGGCTGATTCATTGGCATAATGGTTCGAATCTTGAGCCATTCGAGGATTGCTGCCTGCGAGACTAAAATCATATACAAATTCCTCTGATTTCACCCTAACCTCATCGGCCTTCTTGAAAGCGGCCGGATCTCTGACCAGCACAGTGACCGGATACTTTCCATAGATTACCATGAACTCATACTTGGTTCCGTTCTGTTGCGCAGGGACGATCTCGTACATTCTTGCTGGAAAAAGCGAGTTGTAAGAAAGGAACTGTGTCGGTGAAGATCCCAGGAAGAGTCACAATCAAAGTTAATGGATCAACCATAGATCACCTTCTTCGCGAAAGAAGTTCGGGTTGTTCAAGACGAGTTCGGACAGATCGTAAGATGCCACATAAACATATTCAACAGGGCCTGATCCACGTCGGAACATTTTGGTGAAGTTGAAGTATAGTTCGTTGCGCCGTTTGAATGGCTTCCCAACTGAGACTAAGAGTATTATAAGACTCAGATGAACGATATTTTCTATGTGGATTAAGAATGATACACATGCACACCTGATGAAGCAAAAAAGTTTTTTTACCGTCATGAAGGTTGGAGAAAGTGGTGAATAACTAAAACTTACATTGGTACAAGACACAGCGTTCCAGCATTCCCTCCACCGGGAGCATCTTAGAGATGATGGCCTCGAACCAGACTCCGGTAATCCTTCGATCAACAATTCTTTCCACTTCCTCGATTTGATATGCGAGTGCTATAGCGGCCAGAGAAATCGATGAGATAAGGAGAAATATGGAAATCCGGGGAGTACTCATCGGGATTGAATGGCAGTACAAGTCAAGTCTGCAACAAGGTTTCGCTTCCGGTGAGTAGACACAAAATTACCAACGATAAGCATGTAACGTGCGCACATTTGTGTTTCAGAATAACAATCCCATAAGCAGAGGATCATCTGCACAAAAAAAATGTTCAAAAGAGTTCACGAAGATTTGTTACAGGTTCAACCAGAAACATTGCAAAATTATGCATGTATGTACTTGTTTGACAACATTGCAAACTCAAAAATCAACAATGAGCAAATGAATGTACAATTCATATGTATTAGTTATTATTCACTGGCGAGTCAACAAATCATGCCATCCGAGAAATCCAGAGAGCTTACAAATGGTCTCACAATTTTTTGTCAGGAAGCACCTCTGTTAATGTTTCCGAGGGTCGTCCAGTTTCCTCTGCAGCAAGTTTCGAACTTCTCAGATGAGGTCTACGTCGCGGTTTCAGGAGGATATAAGGATTCTGAAATGATTTTTCGAGACCTATTTGTTGAACGTCTTCCATGACCTTTCAAGGTCAAATCATTCGGTACCACTGATGTTTTCGTTGTTTTTTTTCAGTCTGCGTTGAACTTACGGGCTCTCACTTTTTCGCGTTTTTCTCCTTTCTCGCTCTATTTTGTTTGTTATACTCCATTACGAATTTGTCACAATCTTCTTTTTTCTCACTTTCTCAGATACTCCTTTTCTCGACGTCAACCTAACTTTACGCATTTATTCAACATATTTCTTAGAAACTTTATGTAGAGACGCATTTCGATTTCGGACCTTATGGTCAGAATAAGCATGAGTGCTGTATTCCTAATTGTGAATTTTCCCCGATCCGGTCGCGTAGTAAGTGAAATGGCTTCAAAAAATCAGTCGACTCCATTTGTTACACTCTGTCTTTACTCTGCTCACCTAAGCTAATGCGATAATATGAAGGGAGCGGGCCACATTTGCACATAACTGACACACTGAGCGAGAGAAGAGAGAAAGGTCTAGGCGAATGCAGTTCGGTGATGGGAAATGAAGGGACAGGATAGAATAGGATTAGTGATGCGCAGTAACTCGATATTTCCACGTTCCCCTCCGGTTAGGAAAGGGAAGGAAAAGAAAGGGAAAGACGAATAATCAGCACCACTTCCTATTGCGAGGAGACATCACGCGCAAACGAGCCAAACGAGCCCTCCTCCCTCGTCCTTTTCGTCTCATTACCCACGCTAAATTAGTGAGCCGATGATAGTGGTCTTCCTTCTCTTCTTCGCTTTCACCATCCGATCAACCGACTCGTGCTTCCCTACCTCGGGAACGTCAATCCCATCGCCGTCAGTACCCGGAGGAGGACCTTACAGTGCGTTGTTTTCATCGTGATGGCGGCAGAATACAAGAGTTTCTGCTCTCTTCTCATTTCGTTCACTGTACATAGTATCGACTTCCATCCAGCTTTGATGCATAATAGCTGGTCTCTCTCACGAAATTATGGATTCATCGCGCCATTTACAGCCGGCTGCAGCGCGCTGTGTCCTCTGACACTGATCGCCATTGTGTTCCCCCTGACCAGCGCGCCGTCCACCGTCGGCGGATGCACCGTGCTCACGCTGAGCTGCGCCATCCCGCCGTTCCCGCCCGGTCTCACGAACGTCCGGATCGTGGTGCGTTCATCTTCTTCATGCAACCTTCTGCAGATTAGGTCCGACGATTAGGACTGTTATAGAGACTAGCCAATCCTGCTGAGCAAGGGTTTCTCTTATAGGAACGAAACTGATTACGAGAACCGATTACGGCTCTCAAACGCGACCATGTGTTCATACGACTATAGCTTGGGTGTTGTGCACTCAACAACAGCTCATGCGCTCAAAAACACCGATGACATTTTGAGCTTGATTAGAGTTCTCGATACAACAGCCACAATCTTGGCGAGTTTCTCAAGGGGTGCAAGCTCGCCCTGGGTCGAGTTCGTTGTTTGTTAGTCCTCGCCGCGGCGGGGGCTTCGCACTGCAATGTAGAGGAAAACTATTTGACGAATCAGCCGTAGAATCGCACGAGAAAACGTTTCTGCCGGACTTGTCAATGCTGTTGACTCCCTATTTGCAGTACACGGGCGGCGTGGTCCATAATCCACAATGGATCCAAAAACATTTCACACTCTCTCGCCTTTCTGATCAATGAGAGAGAGTGCGGGGAGTGAAGAGACGATTACGCGTATTTCGAACTGTGTTTTGCAGTACACCGGCGGCGTGGCCAACATGGATCCAGTGACGCAGATTGCGACGGTCGACCTTACTTGCGGACTGTTGGGCACTTTCTACCAGAACGCGGCCGGTTTTCCCGTCGTTGCTGCGACCTGTCTTTTCAGTTGAACCATATTGAATAGTACGTAAGAGTAGAGCAAGATCAATTTGGCAAATTGTTGAAATATCAATTAGCAGTCTATTGAAGTTTGTTTTAGATTTATAGAGTAGGCAGCACTTGTTGATTTTTCCGCGCGAGTGTCTATCAACTATCCAATCATGCAGGTAGCAAATCATTTTTCTGTAACGAGGGATACTCGAAACTCGGAACTATTCCGGGGACTACAAGTGCCGTAAATACGTTAGAGTAGGGCCGACTATTGAAGTTCGCTTATGAATAATAGAGCAGCGATGTTCATTCGCATTTCACAGTTTGTGAAGATTATGAGAAATGTCTCTTAGAGACAGATAAAAAACTGAAGTAATGATTTATCATGGGACATCAAGCGGTGGTAATGCAGAGTAACAGGATGGTACAAGTCATCCATGGAATCCAGAGAAGCTCGAGAAAAGGTCCCTGAAGGCATTGCGGATGATGTTGATAAGATTCGTCCAGTCCCTTCTGAAGCCCGCCTCGAGCTTTTCCGATGCACTTCAGGTCGAGGTCTCAAGAGGACAGTACCTTTCTGAAAACGGATCACTGATAAAATTATGTTGGCTTGTCTTGAACCAGTCGGAGCCGCTGAGAATTTTGCCCTGTTCCAGTCGACATTGCACTTATTTGTTGCGCACAGCACATACTCGCGATCGAAAAACTCGAAATGGCCCGGCTAAAAATATAAATTATGAAAACATTTTAATCAAATTTCGAAAAACTAACCAGCAGAAGACCTGGATACAGTGTTTCATTGTTCGTAATGCACCCTCTGTGAGCGTCAAGCTTTCCAAAAGCCTTTGCAATGTAGCACATATCACCCTGAAGAAGGGCGAACTCATCTCGGGATTCTCAATGTTGCATACCTTGCACGTTTCCTTGCCTGTGTGCCCGCCCTGTTTGTCTTTGAACAAATAGCAGGTTACCTAAAATAGTATTTCAATTTCCCACATAATCTTGAGAAGGAAGTGCATACCTTAGAAGATTTCAGTTTCTGCGAATAAACAAGGTCCATATCGGAATCGTTGACCTAAATTTCTCTTAAGATCTGATAGAAATCGAGCATAATCACTATTACCGTACAGTGCGTATCATCAAATCTGTCAATTTGGAATCGCATACAAGCTCGAATCTTCATCGATGGAATGGGTGGTCTGTGAGGATCTCAAATTGGAGATATAAAAGATGCTGCTTACTTCAGAATAAAGAGAACACCCAGTGAGCGGCAACTCTCGTCCGTAGACACTCCACCACCTCCATTAATGTGATTATGCACGAGGTGTAAGCAGTCGGAGCATTCCTGCAACTTCTCGCATCATGATGGTGCAAACTAGGGCACTTCAGCACTTTCACCATCTCCTACCAACAAGAACTTTACTGAGAGAAGCAGCGAAACTCATTTCGTTTTCGCTCTATTGTCCGGGAATGTGCAGGAACCCGCTAATTGCATCAAAGGAGAAGGCGTTTACAGTGGAACTGTGTGGTCCAGTAGAGAGTCGATCTTCATCCGAGCATTTCAGTGAATCGCTCGACCATTCCGAGTCACTCTTGTTGCAATAGTCGTCACTGCAAACAAGGAAATTGTAGCAAAAACGAATCTAACGGTAAGGAAATATTCAGAGCGAACTAATCTTACTCACTCGCAGACACAGTAGGATCTCGTACTGTGAGTCCAACACTTATTATTCAGCCCAGTGTACATTTCGCCCCGAATGCAGCCCTTAAAAGATTTAACTGTCATTACATTCATTATTTAGGATCATACAAAGAATAAAATAATCTTACGAATATTCTCTATTACAGATGCAATATCCGAAATCAAGCTTAACGCCCTTACCGTTCTTGTACCCAAAATCTCCTCATCCCACCAAGTACTCTCTCGATCCGTATAGCAGTAATCGCCGCAGCACGAGTTGCTGAAATACGAATGTATCGAATTTGAAAATAGCAGTATTGAGATCAAATTCGTACTGACCCTGCAGTGCTGTCATAGCATCGAACTGCGTAGGACGTGTGGACAAGGAATAAGAGCAAAATGATTCGAGCGTTACGCATCTACGAGATTTCAAACGCAACAACTGCGAAAGTGAATAGGTATCATTACTAGATGTGTGCACGTGCGAATTCGTAATCCCGATCCGCCGTCGATCCAATGAGGATTACTGCAGAACAATTCAAAAGAGCACAACAACAGATATGTTCACGAACATATTAACATTGAGCAATTTTGGCACTTTTGCAATTTCATAAATATTTTAGCATGTTCATTTTAGAAGCATTAGTGAATTATACTTCAAATTTATTTTATTCATGAAAGTCAGAGAAGCCCGAGAACAGATCTTCGAACGTGTTACTGATACTGTTGATCAGATTTGCCCACTCCCTCCTGAATTCAGCTTCGATTCTCACGGAAGCGGCCAGTGGGGTCTCAGGAGGGCAGTCGCGCTCTGAAATACGACTGTTTTCCTCTTTGCCTAATGCAAATGTGATGTCTAGTACCGATCGGAGCTGCTGAGAACTTTGCAGTCTCCCAATCCGCATTGCACTTGTTCGAGCTGCACAATGCATACTCGCGATCGACAAACTCGAAATGGCCCGGCTACAAAAAGATAAATGACGTGTGCAAATAAAATATTAACCATCAAATGTTATTTTGCTCTTTTATCAAAAGTTGGCTGAAGTTGACAATCAAATTCAGTAAATTCTTCAAATATTGGTTCAATGAAACTTCATAAGACTTTATTACATGGAGAACCCATTGATTGTATTATGGGAGGAAATGAAGAAAAGTGTTCAAACACCACTAAGCTAACCTGTAGAATCCCTGGGTACATCGTCTCATTGTTTGTGATGCAGCCCCGTTGCTCTTCAAGTACTCCAAAGGCCTTGGAGATGAAGCAGATATCTCCCTGGAATTTGTTACGAGTCAATTGGTAAGCAACGTTTCGAGAACACACTCACCTTGCAGGTTTTCTTGTTCTGTCGACTGGTTTTCTTGTCATCAGCTTCGTAGAAACATGTTACCTAAAAGAGTTTATTTATTGAACTTTTCGTAGAACATAATTTCGAAGGAACATGATATTTTCTTGATTCTGTGAGTGAACAAATGCTCACCTTGGTAGAGTTGAGCTTTTGTCTATAGTCCAAATTCCAGTCCATCTCCGCAACCTGATAAAAGTATTCCGATCAAAGCCCTGTAAAAATCCAAATACTGCATTGTTACCGTGCATTTCGTCTCATCTACATCGCCAATCCTGAATCTCATACAGGCTGTAGCTTTCATCCATGGTATGGGTGGTCTGGATGATTCGCTGATTAGACGCTGGATTCAACTTGGGTAATTCACGTTGACAGGATCAGTGGGCCCAGGGAACGGCAGCCATAGCCACTTCCTCCTCCCGAGATTCCGCGAATATGATCGTGATGCCGCTCATGGCAACGGGAGCATTCCTGATGAATAGATTTATCCGTGATTCTTCGGTCTCCGGAACTGTACCTAATCCCCGAATTTCATAGTAGGAATGAGTGAAGCTCAACCATTCTTCCGGAGAATGATCTCTGGGGAGCGGAGAGGCCTCACCGTGGAACTGTTCGGTCTCATCGAGAATATATCAGCGTACGTGCACGTAGACGTCACTGTAGTCAAGGAGTCAAATAAGGTAAAGAAATGAAAAGGCGCTGTCACGTCAAGCGATTAATTCAGCCGTAGGCCGAGCTGTTAGAGTCAAATATACAAAAAAAAATTTAAACATCGGAAAGTAGTGTACGCTCACTTGCAAACACAGTAGGATCTTGCAACTTTTCCAACACTTTCTCCAACACGAGTCCAACACTTATTGTTGAGGGCGGAATACGATTCACCTCGGAGGCAGCCCTTAGATGTCGGATAGTTATTTGGAACAGGGTCTAATATCTTCAAATCAGTGAAAGATGGTTCAATTGCAAAATGGGCAAAGCCAATACCGTTCTTGTCTTATCGATGTCGCCATTCGGAGAAAATGAACGGTCCGTGTAGCAGAAATCACCGCAGCATGAACGACTGTATTAAGATATTTAGATCGGGTTGTGTTTTTATGATCGAATTCGAATTGTAAAACTGACCCTGACGCACTATCGAAGCATCGAGCTGCGTGAGACAAAGGGATGAACAGCAAAACGAGGAGTTGGACCGAACGCATGTGTTTCCAACACAACTACCGCTGTAGTGAACAGCTAGAGCTATCTCCACTGAATCTGTCAAAGTGAGTAATCCCGATCCCCGATCCGACCAACGAGGATTACTGCGGGACAGAAGATCACAAGAACAGGACGAGTTCACGAACATTTCATGCATCATCTGGTTCATTTTCATACAAAAATGTTATGTATTGTATTTCGAAATGATAACACTATCCCGCTAGTCCATCCCAGATCCTTCGACACTGAGCACATCGATGGGTAATTGGGACTCCTCATAGTCGCTGTAATGACAGACAGAGTAGTCGACGGGCAGGAACGTCGTGGGGAATCCCTGATCCTTGAGCCAATGAAGAACTTGCCTCTGAAATCAGTGGTTTTGTTACAAATCTTAAAAATGCTCTCCCATACCTCAAAATACTTCTTGAAGATTGCGGGATTTCTGACCAGCACGGTAACTGGGTACTTGGACGGGCCCGTTCGAACCATGAACTCGTAGGAGCTCCCGTCTTTACGCGTTTCGTAGATAACGGCTGAGAAGGTCGAAAATAACGTTTTCTACGTCTCAGACGTTCAAACCTTTCTCGTAGGTGAACTCCTTCATGTCTGCCATTAGTATTGCCGATCGTTCAGAGGGCGAAACCAGGGCGACAGATTCAACCAAGCGAGCAGTGCCGGATCCGACTCGGTACATCTTTGTCGTATTGAAGAGGAGCTGGTCTCGCACCTTGAAGAGACTACCAACTGCAAAAAAAATGGTAGTGAATGATTATCCCTCAAATTCCATGTGTTTGCCGATATCTAGAGTAGACTAGGCCTCCGCTCTCTCACATTAGCAAATTGTGGGATAGGCGAATTCCATTTAGCGTTTTCTGATTGTTTTTTTTTCGATTTTTGTGGGACGAAAGACGTCCCCATCAAAGTAGCTCACATTCAAAGATGGTGCATCGTTGCACGGTGGTTAGAGGAGAGATTACGGCCTCGAACCAGGATCCAGTTAGCCTGAAAATGATAACAGATAAGCAGACTTGCTCTGGGAAGGAATTAAATACGGTCAATAATTGCTTCTATCATTACCTGCTCAGATTGGAATTGCGCGAAACTGTTATGTGGTTATCAGTCGTTGTCGATCGATCCGAGTGCACGCATTGAGTCGTCGAGGAGAGTAGAAAGAGGATGAGTGAGCAAAGACGAATTGACATCGGATCGTTCAACTGATCCTATCAGTGACATAGAAATGAGTTTCAGTCGGGGCGAGAGTGAAAGTGTATCTATTGTTCAACTTTCTCTTTTAGTAGGTCACTCTTTGCAATATCTCAGAAAGACGAAGTACTACGGTTGATCCCAACTCCCGAGCAAGTATTGAGATGCAAACATGCAAGTAGCGTCGTTAACATTCTCTTTATTCAGAATTCAGTAGCAAATGAATAAACTAATCAATTCAGTACAGTATTTGTGAAGCTTGACTTTGAAAGCAACAACAAGCGAGTAGCAACACGACAAAAACGTCAATTATTCTTCTCGACGTCATTGTTATCCTTTGCAGTCGTAATTTCTGGCTCCGCAGTGGCCGTAGTGAACGATTAGATGTTGGGATTCTATAATAAGGTGTCGTAGAGATAACGTTCTATTAAAAAGTAAAAAAAGAGGTTAGAGAGATTGTAGGTGTACCCATGCCCACTCAGATTAATCACACAATAAAACGAAATCATCTACCAACAGGGTTGCCACGCATTACACGAAAAACTCACCGTGGCTATATCGGTCACAATCCACGGTCGTGTTGATGATGGCGATGCATACTGAACGAGTGAATTAATGTGTTTAATATGATTAGTTAAGATCAAACAATATTAACCTTGCTCAAGCAATCCGCTTGCGCTTCTCGACTTGCCAAGTACGCAACTTTCATATGCACGTTGATTGGCAGTCATCGACTGAGAAACTCGAACAACTTCCTCCATTTCCTGCACAAATAATAATTAAAAAAGAAACTGTAATCAACATCACAACAACTATTGCAGCTTGGAGTTTATGAATATTTATGGAAAACTGAATGGCACCTTTTTGATCTCCTGATCGTCAAATGGTCTATTATGAGAGATTAGGAAGAGCGGGAACTCTCCATCAGTCATTTCTTCGTCATCCAACGAAAACGTTGGCTGGATTAACTGAAAAAAATACACTTTTACACGATGGAATTTTAAGAATCACTAAAGCGTTTTCCTCTTAATCAAGTATCAGCCTAAGCATGAAAAAAAACTAAATGTATACTAGGAATATGGTTTTATTTTCTTAGTTATTGCTTGATCTATGAAATCAAATTCTACACTCGCTTCTGAAGGAAGAGGCTTCAACGATACGATGTCGCTAATCTATTGTCGAGGTCGACTGTCCGACAGGTCTCAGTAATAATGAAGGAAATTTGAAACATATCACTATATACATTAGGGATGGCTTCGTGGGAAAAATGACCGAGTCAAGATCTTGCGAAAGTGCGGAATGATCCCATTTATTCTTGGATAGAGAGATAATTGAGTTGGGATTCTTGCATCGAGCCAAGAATCTTGCCACGAAGCAAGATTCTTGCTTCATTATAAGAATCTTGATGCATTTTTACGGCTTTTTGTTATTTTTCCCGATTTTTTTCATAGAATCAAATGGGGTCGCTACAAATAGAGGAGAGAGGCATCATCTCTCAGATCGAGTGGGGATTTTTTAAACTTTTTTGTCATTAGAAGAGCAAAAGGTTTCAATCATTACAAGAAAGTACTCAAGTAACTGATGTTCAGTAGGCAAAAGAATGGCAAAAACATTTACTGACTAAAAAGATTTGAACCTGTAACTTAACAACTTTAGGTTGTTCTACTACCGACTGAGCTGTCATTGCACATTTCCTTCCCCTCTTCTCGTTCCTCTTCAACCCTTTTCTTCGAAAATTCATTCTCGCCCTCTCCATTTCCCCTCTTCCCCGAGTAGACCGAGCGGTCGCTTAGGCGAGCGAAGAAATGAGGGAGTTTCAAGATTCTTGGGACGAAGCAAGATTCTTGCTTCGCGAACAAAGGTTCTTGGGAAAGATGCAAAATGGTCAATTATCCCAATAAGATCTTGTTATCTTGCTTGCGAAGCCATCCCTAACTGTGAGACACTAGCCCGCTGCTGTCAAGATGGGTTAAGCACCTATGCGCAATTCTAGCTATACTATCTTGGGTTTTTTTATAGCGTTTCGTGCTTCCCTTGTGGGCGGAGACTGTCGACTCCACCTCCTCCCCCTCTCTCTCATTTGCGAAACGTTGATACGCATTAGCGAATACTTTCTCTTTTAGTAGGTCAATTGCCGCAATATCTCAGGAAGAAAAAGCACTGCTGAACAATTCAGGGGGGGGGGGGTTGGGCGAAAATTTTACAATCTCTCTTTTCGCAATGCTCTCTCGTCGGTCAGACAAAGCGAGAGAGCATAGAAAGTGAGAGACTGAAAATACCCAACGTTGGATGTGATTCGGAAATGCGATACCTGTTCAGATTGGAGTTGCGCGACACTGCTATCTGGTTGTCACTCTTCCATGGCTTCGAGTGCGAGCACAAACAATTCTAGGAGAACAGTAGAAGGAGAAGCAGTATGCGGAGCAGCATGTGCATAACCGATCGTTTGCACCAACCGATTGGATTTATGCTACGATGTCAACCGGATACTAGGCCGAGAGTGAAAGGGCTATCGGGCAGGGAAAGTGCCCGCATGATAACATTCTCGCTTAGAGGGAGCATCAGTGACCCTCATAATTGAACATGAGATCGTTGCATTGAGTACACATGAATCTCGGTTCGAGAGTGATTGATATCCAGGAGATAACTGTTCCATTGCAGCGCGGCAAAGTGAAAGTGTCCGAGATAACTTATCTTGACATCTCGATGTGTCTTTGCTGTGCCTGGCTTAACCCTGGCCTGATCCAAGCACCCGAGCAAGTATCAGCAGCATTACAATTCAAACATGCAATCAGAGCCGTATTTATTCAGATTTCAATAACAAGTGATTGAACAAATCAGAGTAGAAAGAGCATGTGCTCATGAAGATCAACAACGGAGGAATCGCAACACTAAGAAGTTACGCGCTAGCCTTGCTATCAGAGTTTGCCCCGACATATTTCTTTCGAATCTCAGCGAGTTCGGATGACATTTTCGCCTGATCCTCCTGCATTGATCTCAGATCATCATAGAATTTGATCATGTCTACGGGGAATCGGTCTTTTCTGTACTCGCTATATCCGCAGGTAGCATAATTGACGATTCCAACTGGGTGGTCGGGATTGGCAGCGAAACCGTGTTCCTGGAGCCAGCCCAGCACTTCGTCCTGAAACTCTTGTTTGAGAGCGTTGTTTTGGCGCCATTTTGCTTGCACAAAATGGGACGGAATTACCAACAAGCGCGCGCCTAACCATCAAGTTGCTTCAGATTTCGTTAAAAGTTTTCGAATTTCATGAATAATATACTTTTAAGCATATTGTACCGAATTCTATCAATTCGATACCCAAATTCAATAATTCAATCATTCAATCATTAATTAATCAAATATAATTATCATAATAATTATTTTACTCATTTAAATGCAAATAAGTCAGTTCTCGATAACCATCGATTCAAATTCCCGCGCTTCGTGTCGAGAACACCTCGCTCGGCGCGCGACCCGTTTTCCTTGTATTT
>LS502745.1:992648-1003686 GCA_900490845.1 Pristionchus japonicus | reverse complement strand
GGGCATTTACGTCAACCCTAACACAATGCAAAAGGAATTTTGGTTCTAGCTTGTTCCATTGAAAAGGTATGAAAATGCGATTTTTGAACTTCGCGCGCATCTGGCGCGCTGAATTTCGCAATACGGGCAGTGACGTCATCATTTTTGTAAACAAGGTCAAAGGGCCTCCAACATATGTGAGCATAGTGGTCTGGGTCGAGAGTCCTGGAGCGATGTCCGCAACGGGGCCAAAAGGGTAAATTTTCTCGGAGCCGGTCTCTTAAAATGATCTCTCACCTTGAACTTCTTTTCGAAACCCACGGGATCTCTGGTCAAGACGAGGACGGGATACTTGTATTGTCCTGCCATGATCGCGTATTCGTATTGAGCGAGGTAGTCCTTGCGCGGTGGGCCGACTTTGCAGATCACATCTGGATAATGGAACGGTTTCCGAGCATTGAGTTTTATTGAGAGGAATTATTGAGTCGCTTCTGGCGGACAGTTCGTGAGAAGTTTGTACATACTCACACTCTCGGTACGTGAAAGAGTCAGTATCAACGAAGGAGATTCATCCGTTCTTTGTATTAGAATATCGGCAGTCTTAGACTCTGAGGCGAGCCTCGAGGTGGCGGCTTCAGATCCATTGCGGAACATCGTCGAATAAGTGAAGAACAGGTTTCCCTCATTCGTCTCGCGAAGTGCTCCCCCTGAAACGAAGAAGGGTGGATTCATCAGGGGAAACGCGTTGACACTTCTGAATCTGTTTTGGCACAATAACCTCACACTTGTGCACAGTGCATCTCTTCTCGGTCGCATTAGGCGAGATGATTCCCTCGAACCAAGTGCCGCCCATCTTGATCAGATCCACTTCTTTGGCTGGCGAGACGTAGCCGAGGGATGGAGAGACGGAGAAGAGGATGATTAGAAGAGGAAATGGAAGGCCGCACATCAGAGTCGAGTGATGGTCTGTACATGAATGAGCTGTCATGAATGGGGACGAGGTCTAGGGGCTCGTAAATAGTGCGCCATGTGATAACATCGAAGAAGAAAAAGAGACATAGTAGAGGCACAAAATAGTGCTTGGAGCAGCCCGATGCAAAGCGATAGAAGATGTGTTTGTCCCACTCGCCGTCCCTTACACTAAGGCAGCTGCTAGCTCTAGTATCTTATCACGCTGATTCTCCCCTTCCCCTCTCTTGTGGCCTCTAATCATTGCGAGTGCGAGTACCACCTCGGTCTGATAAGAGGAAGACGAAGTCTCTAAGTGGGAAAGTACTAGAATGTGTCTTCTCTTTGAGAAGATGACATGTTCAAGGATATAAGCAAGGTCATGTTCCTCTCAACAATCGTACTTGAATTTGAAATAATATTATTTTTATTCAGTTTCACAAATTGAAATTATGACAGTCGGGATGCCAATTAATGAAAACTCAGTTCATGCGTAGATGATTTGTTCAATACGCATTCTCTGGCATTGCTCCAGCCCTGTAATCACTGTAACGACAACCAGCATAAGTCACAGGCTGAATATCCATGGCGAAATCGACGACGAAGAAGCCCTGGCTCTTGAGCCATCGCAGCACGTGCGTCTGAAATGGAGCATGGATTCCGATGTAATGCCCGGTTTCGGTCCCGGTCCTGGTTCCGGCCCGTTCTAAAGTCCGGCTCCGCTCTTTCACACACCTCATAACTGCGTCTGAACACGGCGGGATCTCGCACCAGCACGGTCACCGGGTACTTTTGCGGATTGGAAATGGCCACGAACTCGTATTGCGCACGTTCCCCGTGGTGTGTAGGCCCGACCTTGTAGATATCGACTGGAATTTGTGAAAATATGAATGTAAAAAAACTATTTATGTCACATAGTCAGATCGTCTATGAAAATGGAACTGAAGAGATACTCGCTCGTTAATATCGGCCTCATTGCTGCGGAAGGTGAGAGTGGCATTCTTAGATTTTTCCAGTGAAACAGTGGTGGAAACGAGTCGGGAACCACGCGTTTCGTGTCCCTTTCGGAACAGTTTCTGCCTCGGGAAATATATTTGGCCGTCTTTCGTCTTCTTGGGAGCGCTCACTGAAACGAATGGATTCTTTCTCGATCTGTCGGAATTAGAAAAATTGTATGAATCAAATGGTGCACTCACAATCGTGAACAGCGCATCTCTGCTCGGTTGATCGCGGCGAGATGATACCCTCAAACCAGGAACCGGCGAGCTTGAACCACTCCACTTCGGCGGAAAGGAGAGGTGCGATAGCCTGCAGTGTTGGTTGTATACCGGTGGTTTCTGTAGGTCGAGGGTCGAGTGAGAGTTGGGAGTCGGAATCACATACCTTTGTCGGAACGGCAGGAGCGACAATAGCGGGAGCCGCACAGATGAGAAGTAGGAGAAGAAGAAGAGGCAGACGACTCATCGGAGTGAATTTGGTCAGTGAACTGATTGCTTCCCCTTCGACTTCCGGGCGTGGAAGGACATCGGAAGGGCGGAGCCAATAATTCAAAAGGGAGATGCCAGAGGGTATTGAATTCGTGGGTGAATGCGCGAGAGCAGAGGTGAGAACGGACTTCTCACCAGGCCAAAGAATGTCGTGCTGGAGTGTTTTGAAATTGATGCAATTCGCACGTGAAAATTTCAAGGATAACAGAGTTGGGAAGATCCTCCTCTTCCTAAGGTGTTCCATGAAGCCCAGACAAAATATTACTTTGTAAGTGCCTTTTTGCAACTGGAAAATGTAGTATGTCACCCTTTTTTATGTATGGACCGTAATTGATAATCACGTTATTTGAACATTTTTTTATTGGATCGATGAAATGAGTTTTTTTCTGAAATTTCATGTGCACTGGGATCAGTGATGCTGATCATATTCAAACTCTTCTTCTCTGCTCTCAATCAAATCCACCGGCAAACTGTCCTTCATGTAACCACCATATTTGCAAGCGGAGTAGTTGGCAATTTGAAAGGTCTGTGAGCGGAACTCCCCTTGAAGCCAGCTCACAACTTCGGCCTGAAATGTAGAAAAAATTCGGCCCAGAACCAGAAAAAATATAAGATTGCGGATTTCTTAGGGGTTATTCATACTAGCGATGGGTGAACGAATGCGGTTATGCGAGGGTTATAATATCGCAATGACTGAAGCGATGCCATAGCTTCTCCCTATCTTATTTCTCAAATTGTGTCAACAATAGTTCATACCTCGAACTTGTTCTTGAACTCTAGTGGATCCCTGATCAATACAAGGGCATTATAGTTCCTGTCCGCCATGATAGCATACTCGTACTGAGCGAGATAGTCCTTGCGCAGTGGGCCGACTTTGTAGAATGCGTCTGAAATCAGAGATTTCAAGCCTTTCTTCAAGAGTTTCTTCAAGAACTTGCGCGTCGATGCTACAGCACAACAAAATACCAGAAAAAAGCTCACAATTGTTCGTTCGGCGCTCCCCATCAACTGAGAAGGTGAGCACAGTGGGTTCGCGAGTAGTGAATATTTCAATGTGACTGGGAACAATGCGTGCAGCGCCGGTCTCCGAGCCATTGCGGAAAAGTTTCGAACCAGTGAAGTACACTTTCCCGTCATTCGCTTGACGAAGGCTCTCAACTGCAAAGTGAAGTAAAAGTAACCGTCTTAATGAATTGCGGATATAAATAACTCACAAAAGTGCATAGTGCATTTCTCTTTAGTTGCTTTTGTCGAGACAATGCCTTCGAACCACGTGCCACACATCTTGATTAGGTCCACGTCTTTCCCCGGAGGAAGATAGGATGTCCGAGTACTCTGCAAAATCATTGGCTTAGAATATTCAATTCTGGCCCCTACTACAGAGCACGATACTTGTTGATCCTAAAGTATTCTTCCCGTATCAATTTCATTCCTCGTCTAGTATTTCATTGGGAACTGTCAAGGAGTTCCGCACAGAGTAGGGCTGAAAACGCACTGTAGTTTTCCGCATGTGAGATGCGGTAAGAGACGGAGCAGCTAGAAGAGAAGCGAGAAGAAGAAGAGGAATAGGGCGCATCGGGGTGGGTGAGTAGAGAAGAGTGACGACTTCTGCCTGAATCGTCTGTCATTCATGGACATCGGATCGGCGGAGACGAGCAGCACTGCTTGTGGGTGTGTTTGCTGATCGCATCCTCGCGTTCACCATTGTTTCTTGTGGCAGAGCCGGAGTTGAGATAATGATCTCGAACGGAGGAATGCAGCAATCCCTGAGGGCACATTCACGAGTGAAGAGTACTCGACAGAAACTCTCCAAGTGCGATCTCATCCTTCTTGTTCGCGGTTTCTAACACTGAATCTGACCGCATCGCATACATGAACCCTGATCACTCAGCTTCAGGATGGAACTCCTTTCTCGTATGAAACGACAACTCGGTCGATACCTTGCTAGCACGACTCGACAAGCGGAGGGACTCTCTCCTTTTGAGCAGCTACCTCGCGAACTTCTCTGGATGATTATCGAATTCCTTCCTGAGAACCTGGTCAGCCTCAGATTGGTATGTCCGCTAGCGTTGCCGGTTCGAATTCGAAGTCTCCGCTCGTTCTGACGAAAGAAGACAACGGTGTCTCCACTTCTCTCTCACCCTCTTCCCATTCGAAGACGTCGGATCGAACCCTACTGTCCCCTCCTTGTTTTTGTCTACAATACGGCATATTCAGTCCTCACGCACTTTGCGATCGCAAGTGGACGAATTCGCACTCCGCCGATCGCTCGACGTGCAGAAACTGACGATAAATGGATCCGACACGGTAAACTTTCGATTGCAACCGGGAACTTCTGTACTTTTTTGGCCGGGCCTTTTGTACTTTTTCGCTCTACATGGACCGTTCTGAGTGAGGCGGTGAGAAGGATAGGATAGAATACTAAATTGAAAAGGACCGGGCCAAAAAGCCCTCAAGTGCTGATGCTCTTTCAGACTGCCCATCCGCCTTACTACACCATCAGCGTGCACGTTGATCCCCGAATGTTGAATGTGCTAAAACTGCGCCTGAAACTCGGTCAACTCCCAATCGAATGTTCGGTTCGCACCCAAAAATTCGAATGCAACAAAATTGTGAGTACATTCTGATCGCATTGTTATGATGACACGTTTTAGACCCTAAAAATGATGCTTGTGCAAGATCACCGGCTCCATCTGGAACGGCTTCGAAATTGCTTGGGAAAAGCAATTGATCAAGTGACATTGTACGAATGCATGGACGAGGCCTCTTTGACTCCAGCGACAATCCTGATAGAAGGTCTTGCCATCAAGAAACTGGCAGTGACAAGCGAGATCCTTTCGAATGCCGCAGCGTGCGTTTAATTCTTGGATATCTTATTCAGAAAATCAATATTTTACTCAGAAATCATCTAATATATCACCTCAAAAGTGGCCATACCATCAAGCAGCTCAGTCTTTGCGTTCGGGAAGTCGCCCAATATCCAGGTTGGAGAATTTCCGATTCTACGTTATAAATAATTTCAGTTGATTTCCTACTCAATGTATGTGAATACGTGAACACCTTACAAATTTGTCAAATGGGAAACATCTATGGACATGACCCCAACTTCTTTCTCGGAGTTCACAATGGTGACTGGGCACCAATAATCATTAGAATGTTCTCGAAAAAACTCGACAAATTGTGCATTTTTAATCACCGTACATTTCTCTCCAGTGACAATGTAGCTGTTGTAAGAGAGGTAAGCAAGTCAAAGTGTTGTAATCAAAGATATTCGTTCCAGAAGCTACCTAAACTAGACAAACAGATTTGGTTCATTGCTTCTTGTGATCATGGCGCTAATACCTTATCTTACATTCTTGATAATTATGATGTTCAAGGTTTGTTACCAAGGACAGAATTTAAACTAACGTTTCTTTCCAGTTCGTGATAATTTCGCACAGATCAAGCATGTCTCAAGATTGCACGAAAATCTGAATGAGATCTGAAATAATTCCCATGGTCGGACGAGCAATTCACCCTTCTCTATCTATATTATTGATCTTTGTAAGCATCACGATCCGATTAGTCATCATGCAGAGCTCACTTATC
Organism: Pristionchus japonicus; assembly: GCA_900490845.1. Classification (NCBI taxonomy): domain Eukaryota; kingdom Metazoa; phylum Nematoda; class Chromadorea; order Rhabditida; family Neodiplogasteridae; genus Pristionchus; species Pristionchus japonicus. The sequence continues at coordinate 997,684 of LS502745.1, read as the reverse complement.
AAGAATGTATCGATATTTGTTATTGCGGGAATTTAAAAACCTATTCTTGTCTGAAAGGAAAAAAATATCTGCTATTGAAATCACTGAGGTCTTCATGACGTCAAACAGGACGCGAGACACAAAGGCGATAGTAGTTCACAAAGTTCTCACTCAATTTTCACCGATGTCTGGCGCGCAGTTGAAGCGACCATATTAGACACAAGAGGGTGTCAATAACAGGAGACTCCGAAGCGCGATTTGCCCGTGTTTCTCTTAGCGCCGGTTGGGTTACAAAGATGGACCAAGCTCTTTTGTCACTCTTCTTTTGCAGTCCACTTTTTCCGTCTGCAACAGGCGCAGCAATGCACTGCTGCGGTTACTACTGAGATTCTGAGATCACGAAATCGCTGCTATAGTGAACAACCTCATTCTCGGTAGAGATTGGAGAGTAAACTGTAGAAAGCCAAAAAGTCAGTTCGCGATCGTCCACGTTTTTCTCACAAAGGTTTTTTCTCCTTCCGCAATAGAAAAAAGTCGAGAGTGCGGTCTTCTTTGACCGTTGTATCGTTTTCGATAATTAAATAATATTTTGAAATAGAATTTTGAATTCGAATTAACAAAAAGTCAGTTTACGTTTACGCCCGATATACAACTGCGTGTGTCTGTGGTGGTGTGCGGTGCGATTGTGCGCTTCCCCACACTACGGTAACCTTCCGTTCTCGCGTGTGTTCCGCGTCTGTTTTATTTATCGTAATTTGAGCTTTAATTATAATTAAAATCAATAAAATTATAGTCATGGTCGACGCTCGTGCCGTGGAGAGCATGCGCGGTCGGTTTGACATGATGAAAAAGGATCTGAACGACTCTATGAAGCTCTGCAAGACCAACGTGCGTTTACTGCTCGGCTTTCCTCTTTGTTTGCTGGTTATCAGCATTTTTATTGATTTTTTGTACTTCAATTGCTCAAAAATCGGGTCTACTTCACCGATTTGGCCTAAATGCTCCAGAATATCATCATTTGTGCAATTAATTCCAGTTCACTCAATCGAATCGAATGATGTTCGCAATAATGGAGCTGCTCTACGGCGGCATTGAGAATGTTGAGAAGAGAAAGGTGAATATTCGGAACTTCTGTTCTTTTTGGCCTGGGTCTCTCTTTACGAACCGCTCTGAATTAGTAGCGAGAGAGGGAATGACAGTGGTAAGACATTGGTTGTTTCACTACTTATTACCCGATTTTTTTTCTTTCTTCACGGACGATTGACATTCAAGGCGTTCAAATACACGCCGCTGCTTAGCGACACGTTCGGCATGATCGACACCGTCAATCCGCAGACCACTGAACAGGTATCCGTCATTTATTGTGATTGTTCTTGGTTCAAATCGCTTCAACCGACACACGTTAGGTGGCTGATTCCCTTCACACTCGTTGACCTGGTGGCTTAGTCAGATCGGAGAGTCCGATATAGGGTGCAAGAACTTTCTCACGGAACTTTTATGATCTTCTGGTAGCTTAGAGATCAAGTATATGGGTTGCCGATCACTTTCAAGGATCAGAGATCTGCCTTTTTCAGAAGATCATCTTTATGTTTGCGAGAACGTTCACACTATTCATGGAATCGCTCACTGGATATTGTCAGTTTTCCAAGCAGAAGGAGGTTCGTTCCCTGAATTGATCTCCCTAGCAATCAAAAAGCACTCTCTGTAGGCGCCCAGGTTTAATGTACAAAACCGATGGAGAGTGCGTAATTTTAAAATGCATGATGGTCGGTGGTCAATCGAATTAGACTTCTCGCACAACACTGAACATCCGTCTGCTTTCGTGTGCAGTCCAGTCCCTTGTCCATCCCATGTTTCCTGAATTGAAAGTGCGACATATTCGAATGCGCGAAGTGCGAGAGTCTCCCCTAAGTTACACCTTCACGTGCTCTCCCTTCCCCCTCACTCGCTGGGGAAGTGCGGCTCGACTCAGGTTATCAACAAGAACACATCAGCTCCATTGCAGATCAGTCTGATGCACGACCAGCTGCAGTACTCCAACTACCTGATGATGAAGAAGGATAAGCGAGGCAGGGATCAGCTGGTGGAAAGGGTAAGGATGTCTGTTGGCTTGATCTGCCAGATCGGTTAGAAAGCAAAGACCTCCTAGATTCCTGGCGGTTTCTAAGACGTGAAAAAGACCTGTGAAACATAGCAATGAAAAGCTTCGTTACTGGTCCACTCTAAATCGTGACTAGTGCGGCCTGTGAAACACATCGAAAGCTCCATTCTCAGAATAACATCGAACCATCTCCAGGTGCCTCGTAACCGTCCCTCCGACGCTCCTGACGCCATTCCTAATCCACCTCAGAACCTGCCGGGAGTTCTGCTCCCGCCCGTCAATCCGCCAACGCAATCCGTGAGTTCGCAAACCATACGTCTAGTGGGTCTCGCCTTCTTTCTCAATTTGTTTCGAGACCGCTGCTCAAGCATATAAGTAAAATGAGTGGTGTGGGAAACATATTTGACAAATCAGATCATTCCGGTGCATTTACTTGCTCGGGTGTTTGGCTGTTCTATGGATTTCTGTTACTCGGAGTTGTAAAATTCAACAATTCCGTGCCGTTTAAATGAAGAGTAATTTCAGGTGAAGATGGTGGGGCACACGGCAGTTGCCGTCACCGGCAATCGATACAGTGTGCTGGGAGTGCCAACGCGGCCTTCGTTGAGGCCGCAGGACGACCCGGATGTGGACACGAGTGAGTTATTTAATCGAATGAGATGGGAGTAGCTGTACAAGTTGTTCGTTGGAATTTGAGGGCCCAGGGGAGGATGTTAGTCGCTAAGAAAGAGGAGTATTCTCGTTAGAGTTTCAATTAAAGTAAAGCCATTTTCCTCTCCGCACATCCCTAATGTGTTTCAAACAGTAAAATGGGAAGTGGAGTCATGCGCATTCATGGGGCAATGCTGTCCATATCCCATCACTTCATTGCAGTAGGTCTGGATCTGTGGCTACTGATATTCTGATATTTCGGGCTCTAAAATATTTATTGAATAGTTAGGAGACGTTGTCCATCCCTCACCACGTTCCTTGCAGTTCTTCCCTCGAAGCGACCGCCGAAGCGAGCTCGACTGTGCCCGACTCAGCCCGATCGGAACGCCGCAGATGCATTTGCTTCCCCAGCAGCGCCCAGTAAGTCAGCTGTTCAATCGAGAATAGGATGGATGTGACAATTTGTTTCACGTTTTTTGTGGCATGAGTTGCGAGAAAATGCGCGAGCAATGTGGTTAGATTGATATGCGTCATAGTTATGATTCACATGTTCCAGGTCCGCCAAATGGAGCAGACAAAGTGGTCAAGGAGGAGACGATGGACGATGCCGATCCCGCACCTGCCAACCCAGCCGATGCAGCCGCAACTCCATCTGTAGCCAGTGAGTCGCGCGTTCAGATCTGGATCAACTACCACATCAATTTAATGTATTTTCGACACTAAAGTGATCAATGTTTGTGTTCAGATCCACAGAAGATTCCGAAAGAAGAGAAGCAGGAGAGTTCCGACCCGCAATCGTCGCCCAAGGATGCAGTCATCGACGCTAATTTTGACATGCCGAGGTGAGCAACCGTTTGCACGTCTTCCATGTTCCACCGTTGTACATCATTACGATTAAGGCTTTGCGAAAGTTTCACGGTGTCTCTTTTCACAATGCTTTCTCGCCGGTCAGAGAAAGCAAAAGAGAGAGGGTCAGAGAAAGCAAAAGAGAAAGGGCATGTGAGACCGTTTTCGCCCAGCCCTGACTACGAGCATTTGCTTGAGTGTTGTTGATCTAACTCCTCCTCCTCCCCGCAAATAACGAAGACATTTCCAGCCAGCCGGCCACGAAGATACCTGCTCGCCCACGCCACGTCATCAGGAGTCCGCGCGTCGCCCAAGGCACTGGTCTTTCGAATGGAAGTATCGTCGGCTCTGCGCAATCATCGAAACCGGCGCCGCCTCCACCTCCTAGAGAAGTGAAGCAGGAGGATCCGGACTACGATGATGGTGAGAACCACAGCTATGCAAAAAGTTTACGGTCTCTCATTTTTCCATGCTCTCTCGCTTTGTCTGCCGGCGAGGGAGCCTTGTGAAATGAGAGACCGTAAAATGTTCGCCGAACCCTGGTCCGGATGATAGGGCAGAATCGAGCGACGAGCAGAGATGCAATCAGAGCGAAATTGTAGCTGGCCAGCTGAGAACTAATCTCCTTACAATTTCGCTTCCAGAACCTTGGGATACGACGATGAGCATAGCAGGCGGTCCGACGAGCTCCAATCAATGCAAGATGGAAGATGAGGTAATAATTTGCGTCATGGGTCGAATTGAATTTGCATTATTCTCATGATTATAAGTTTTGCAAGTTTTCAAATAGCTAAACCCCATCAATTCAGGTCAAAGAGGAAGTCAAGGAAGAACCAATGGAGGAACCTATTGCGGATACATTGTGAGTATTATTCATGTTTTTGTTGTTTTTTTTTTTTTCCTTGTTTTTACTAGAGTCAGGATTACTGTAGCCCATAGGCGTGTGACACCCCAGGTTTATCATACGATAGGAATAGTGGTGAGGTGCAAGGGAATGAGAACGGAAGGGGAACGGGGGAACAAAAGGGGGAAAAGGGGTGATTCAGAAGGGGACAAGGGGAGTAGAGGGGAAGGGGAACGACCGGTCGCTAGCTCCGCATCTCGCTGATCTCCCTGCCGTTCCTCGGCCGCGACTCACTGGCTGTTGACTCCGCCCTCCTGAATCATCAGATAATCATCAGATTGCACAACCCATGGCAATAGATCAGTGATCCAGGGAGCCAAGCTCCCTGACACTAGAGCATCAGAATATTTTTTGATAAATTGAAGCAAAACCAGGTTACAAGAGGAGGAAATAGTTAGACTGCTAGTGAGAGAAAAGAGGGAGAGACTTCCTAAAGATAACGCGGTTGGACGTTTCGGTCCTTGGGTCGTAGACGCCCAACCGCCTCACGGAGGGTGGACCTCGTCAGTACGACGCCCGCCGTGAGTGGGGTAGAAAAAGGATGGGGAAGGGGAA
>LS502745.1:973847-987301 GCA_900490845.1 Pristionchus japonicus | reverse complement strand
TTAGAGATTAGTTTCTGCGAAATGAAATTAGCGAATGTATTTCGAATATCGGCAATTTTACTCTTTGGTGGTTTATGCTTTTTAATAAGATTTACAAGCATATTCTCACAGGAACTCTGCACATTTTCAACCATTGTATTTCTATCGGTGAATGTTCGCACTCTGAATTTAGTACCTTTTTCGAAGATCCTGCGAAGTTTAAGTATAATTTATGCGTATAGACTTTGATGAAAAGGGGGTATCCAAACGGAGATGTCCAAACGGTGTCGAATGATTCCCATTTCAGCATTCCTTCTGAGCTTGCTTCCTCCGACGATTACAACTACCCCTCCACTTCCTCTACACAGCAATCTAATTTCTCCGTGAGAAGGTAAGGCCTAGATTTCGAACTAAGAATCAGCATTCACATATCATTTCTCTGCTGAAACGATCGAAATCGAAGAAATTGAGTACGAAATTGAAGACATCTGTGCGGTTTTCAGAAACGTCACCAGCACGATGCCCATCCACTATCCCCGATCGCAGCCGCCCCTCTCCCGTCCGATCGCCACGATTCCGGCGGGATTTCGCCCATCGTCGATCACCTCGTGGAACAATCGACCAGCCGCGATGCCGAGACCCGAGAGCAAGCGAGAACAGCAGTTCCACTTTCCGCCCAGCGCACTGGTGAGGCGGATTTATATTTGATCTACGCTCATAGGCACAACGAGATACAGTAGGAAGTTATGTGTGAAGAAATCAGTACAGTGGACTCTTATCTTACGATGGAAAGGGGAGGGTAGTAAAACGATAGGAAGGAGAGGGTTGAGAGATAAAAGAAGAAGATATGATCGTTCAGCGAGTGTGATTCGAGCAGTCCTTTTGTACCTATCTCACATAGGAGCCATCCAAGCAGCTGGTGTTAGGAGCGGGAGAGGCGATTGCACGACTCGTTTGGGTGATGAGCGAGAGTGGTAACTGAATCTTTGCTTAGGAAACGAAAGTGATGTCGATGCAGATCAGAGTACAGTAGTCGGAATGCGGTGACGGTAATCTGAAACATTTCCAGGTCGGTCCCAAGCCCAGTACTTGCCCGTTCTGCCAGATCTATCTGAACATCTCCAAGCTGGACAACCACATCCGCACGCATCACAAGGACAAGTGGACTAGGTGAGTGAACTGAGTACTTCACTCTGGAAGGTACTTGGTCGGATGAGAACCGATTTGCATATTCCGCCTATAACAAGCCTCTTTCCTCTCGCCCAAATTAGGTTCTCTCATCCGACCAAGTTCCCTCCGGAGTACAGCAACGAGAGATGAAAAGCTGGTTTAGCGTTCACTGAAGAACCTTTTTTGAACCGATAAGATAATCTGAACGATTTTTGTGGATCTATGATAATTAGCTTCGAACGTTGGAATTAGATCCCTGCTGATTTGAGAGGCCACTCCATTTTCAGCACCGTAATCAAATGCCCGGAGTCCGACTGTGACTACCGGCACAAGGAGCAGGCTGTGGTCAACCAGCATCGAAGGGTGAGAGTTCGTATTTTTCCGCTCCGTTTGACATTCGTGATACTCCCAAGCCTACTTCGACTATTTACCTTGCTCATGTCACCTGTTTGGGTTTTTTAATCTTTATATAAGACACTATCTGAGAGGATCGACATGTTGGTGTAGGGACTTTGTAAAGTGAAAAAATGCAACCTAACCCCAAACTTGTACCACAGGTAGTACTCGGTGAGTGTGCACTGCAGGTACACTGGCTAAGCTCTCAGGCCTCTCCTGGGCGTGGGGCGGAGTGGCCTACCCAAGATGACGCAATCTGCTAAGTCGCTTAAACGTGGTCCAATCGATTCGGGAGTGGCATAGGCGTGTTCCTCGTCGAATTCTAAGACACTTTTACTCTGGGGCATTTTTAGATCAGACTTCACCGAAAGCTGGAAATCGATAAATTTCGAAATTTCGTAATATTTTATTTTTTCTCACCACTTTCCTGTTGCGATGGGAAAAATTTTATTTGCGCAGTCGATGTATAATATGATGATACGTATTCAGTAAATAAGGTATAATTTATCTCGGCGCTAAAGGATGTTGAATTCGCGAAAAACCATGAAATTTGACTTACAGTAACCCAAAATGTTACACCATGTACTAATTCCCGGTTCCGGTTTTGATCAATTCCGTTCCGGCTCTGCGAATTCGACTTTGTTCAGATCGTTTTACATCATAAAATACAAAACCGGAACGAAGATGATCAAAACCGGAACCGGGAATTAGTACATGGTGTAAAAATTTTGGGATACTGTAAGCCAATTCGTCAAACTTTTACACGGTTTTTCGCTTACTGAACATCCTTTAGCGCCGAGATAAATTACGCCTTATTTACTGAATGTGTATTATCATATTACCCATCGATTGAGCAAATAAAATTTTCCCATCGCATCAGGAAAGCAGTAAGAAAAAATAAAATGTGAAATATTTTACAAATTTATTGATTTTCAGCTTTCGCTGAAGTCTGAGCGAAAAATGCCCCAGAGTAAAAGTGTCTTAGAATTTGACGAGGAACACGCCTATGCCACCCCCGAATCGATTGGACCACGTTTAAGCGACTTAGCAGATTGCGTCATCTTGGGTAGGCCACTCCGCCCCACGCCCAGGAGAGGCCTGAGAGCTTAGCCAGTGTACCTGCAGTGCACACTCATGGATCACTACCTGTGGCACAAGTTTGGGCTTAGGTTGCATTTTTCACTTTGCCAAAACTTTTTCGATCCTCTCAGATAGTGTCTTATATATGTGAAGTGATAGACTCTGACGCTGAAAGGGAGCTGAAATCCGGAAACTCATGATCGAATTTCAGGACGCTCACGACAACCCCGTGTACCAATCGTGGAAGAACACGACGCGCTTCGATTTCCCAATAAGTAAGCATGATGATTTGCATGAATTGCGGTTTTGGAGGAGTTCAAGTGTCTCTATCCATCATACATCCCCTACGACCAACCCTGCATTAAGCAGTCAAATTTCTAGAATGTGTGAAACAAAACCGTGAAGTACAACTTTTTGATTCTCACGATGATTAAATATTTCGCCTGCTAAACAGTATTTGTGTGAGCTCGCGCGACCTTCTTGTAACTAATAAAATAAAATAAGTGCTTCTTCGGTTTTTGGCCCTGCCTATTTTCGCAGTGTAGTATCTCCCTACCCGTTCCCAGCTTTACTTCTCACCCACAGCGGTCGAGTCTAGGCCAAAAACCGAAGAAATTCCCAAGTTTCATTATTTTCCAGGCGGAGCCAAGTGTCCTCACTGCACTCACCTCGTCAAGAATTTCCAGCAGTTTATTGATCACATGGAGGTGTACCACGCGCGATTGTGCGCTTATGAGGTAATTCAATATTCGAGTTTCACGTTCTGCTTCAAACGGGTTTCGCACCCTGTTCCAGAACGAAAAAAACTTCCAAAAAAGTTTTAAAATACTTTCTTTGGTCTTCAATTAGCAGGGAGATCATGGTTTTTGATTTTTGGCAAATGAAATACAAACTAAATTTCAGGTCTCGCTGTTCCGATGCTGCACTTGCAGTTTCACCGCGGCAAGGCTGTACGAGATGCACTACCACTGGATGGAGGTGAGCTAACCATTCTTAGAGTTGCAGAGATAGGAGATTACGAAACATTCTCTAGTCATTCTTTTCTGAATTCAGACTAGAATGCATTGTCACTGGAGAGAAGTGAGAAATTTTAAACGAGTAGGTAACAATGATCGAGCGCTTGTCATTTATAGGGAATTGTCGATCATTGAAGTGAACCTAGATCTCTAAACGAATTATTATCATTCCAGCATCCCGAGTGCTCGAAGGGATGCAAGTTCCTCTACGAAAACGCCTATCAATTACGAGAGAACGACAAGCGACAGCAAGAGAAGGAACAGCAGAAGAAGAACGCAGTCAAGATGGTCCCTCACTCGCTGAATGATGCCACCAAGAGATTGTGATATCCTAACACTATGGACTCTGTCACATATCCCCTATAGCCCTGTCTGAAAGTCGGGTTCCTGGGCTACCATGATCTCATCAAGTTCACAATGATTACGTTTTCTCGTTTTCCAGACGTGTTTTTGTGTTTTCATCTGAAGTGAACTTGTTTGGCATCGTTGTCCACAATAAAATATCTATATTTCGTATTCATGTGTTTTGATGTTTGCTCCTACCCATCCCAAAATGACTCGATTTCGAAAGAAGAAGTTGTCACACAGCCATCGGGAAATGATCAATCGTTTAGTCACTTCCGGTCGCGCCTTGCTGCCTCCCTATCACTATCATTCACAGTCCACTGCTAGTGAGATTTCCCTTTAATGATTGATTTTTTTGTTTGTTTATTGTTTATTTGACTTACTTTATTAAGCGTATCTAGGTCATTCTCTTCTACAATCACCACTGATGCATGCACTGCGACGATTGATTGATCGAATTCGCCGATCGGGTAAATCATAGTTATATTTGTGGATGAAAAGCCAGGTCGCATTATTTGCTATGTTAGGATCACACAACCCATCTCCTCTTGAACAACTACCAAGCGAAATTGTGCAGAAAATCATTGAATATGTTCCGGAGACAGCATTCCAGCTAAGATTGGTGAGCCGACGATGCTTCCCATATAAATGCACTCAGCTCATTTTCAGACATCCCGAATGTTCAAATCGCATGTGGACGCTGTCAGTTTGCGTTATCGGTACTCTATTGTTCAGGACCTAACTATATTCAGCTCGAATAGGATAGATGATGATACTATAGTCAAACCGGTGATACTAGAAGCTTGATGGGGGGGGGGGGGAATTTCGATATATTTGAAGCCATATGAAGCACAACTTGGAATATTTTTGGACGTCCCTAAGCATAAGTCAAGTGTTTTTGAACATCGAATCAGACTCAAACAGCCTCACTTGAAGAGTAAAGTAGTGCGAATGAACGAGCACATTCCCAGTCGGCCAACGGTGAGCCACAATTGATCTCGCTGCATTTCCTATTCAAAGAATCTTCAGCGATATTACTTGCAATATTATGAACTGTGTATGGATGATCTCTTACTGGATCGAATAAGAAATTGCATAGGAAATAGAATCCAGACTGTCATGCTGTACGATTGTGATGATTGTACCATACTGGATTTAGTTTCCAAACTTCTGGATGGAATTCATTTCAAGAAACTGAAAGTCGGAATCGAAACTCTGTCCGATGATGTTTGGTAAGTTTCGAAATATCATCGTCAGCTATTCAGTTTCCAGGAATCATCTTCATCGAGTCATAAGAAGTTACAATATCAACCATCTCTCGCTCAGGGTTTCCAATGTTTCCTGTACTGACCCTGGTTCGAACCCTTCGGCTATTTCACTGGCTATCATGTTTTGCTTTCAGTAAAAGTTCTCTACGACTTAGCATCGATGGTTCAGTCGTTGACCGTCAACCAGGCTCCTAACGATAGAGTCCAATCTGGAAGCAATTTCCTGTTCGGTCTTCACGATAAGAATTGGGCACCGATAATTCGCGGCATGTTTGCTGGAAAACTCGACAAACTGTACGTGGATACACCGTACCCGAACTATCTCGGCATACCATCTGCAAACGCGCTCAAATATGTATAAATATTCTTTTTGATTGAAGCGAATCATGAAATTTCAGAACTTGCCACTGACGGGGAAACCAATTTGGTTCGAATCAACAACAGAGAGGAATGGTATCGAGGAGTGCGTACTCAATGGCCATTTGGTGGAAGGTTTGATCAATGCTCTCGGTTTGTCCATCTTTTCAATGGCATCTTTTCAGCCCGTAACTTCAAGCTGACTATCAAACACGTTTCTCGAAGGAACGAAACATTTGAGTTTTGAATATTTCGATCGATGCCGACGATGATTCGTGTACCCTAAACATCGTTACAATCATGCTCAGATATGGAATGCATGATAAAATATCTGGAAGTTGTTCGACAAAACTTCACCACGTTATTCCGGAATCCGGATCTTGTAGTTTTTACTCTTCTCCCTTCTGGTAGTGCTCTTTCATTTACCAAAAAAAAAACAATATTGGAGCGCGTCCTTTCTCTCAAATAAAAGTGAATGAGACGTGTGTTCATCTACTTCCTAAATCTACTTCTCCATTGTTTTTGCAAACTATGGACAACAATCAATATCGATCTCCCCTCTCTACGCTCTCCAATGCCTTCTATTCGTCAATTGGGTGGTCCAAGCCAGAAAAGGTTATTGTAGAAATGTTTATGAATCGCGAGATCATCGTGGAAATGGAGATACTGTCCGAAATCGAGACGCTGCCTCGTGATCTAGTAATGATGATTGTTGAGTTCTCTCCGGAATCTGTGCTCGCACTACGATTGGTCAGTTTCATTGTTGTTTGTTGTTTTTGAGCAAAATCATTCCAGGCTTCTCGCACGCTCCAAACTATTGTTGACCAGTATGCACGTGAGAAAGCGTGCATTCCTATCGCAACCGATCTAAGATTTCATGCCTCAAAAGCGTGGTGGATAGATATATTTGTGGATGTACCAACGTACAAGGCACCTCTGTTTGAGCTTCGAGTCCGACTTCGAAAATCCTCAGGAATCTCAAAAACAAGAATTGAGCGAATTCATTCTGGGAATGTCAATCATCCATCAGTGAGTGCCAATAGACTGTAGTGATTGACTAAATTTTAAAATTTCAGGTATACAAGATGAATCTTCATTCCATAATTCATAATGAATTTCTGAAAGAGTGCTTCGGGAAACGAATCAATAAAGTGTGGCTGTTCAATATAGCCGAAACCAAACCACTGAAGGCAGTCACTCAACTTCTTGAAGGCTTCGTATTTAATCAAATGAGTTTCACTGCCGCTTGTCTTTCCGAAAGTATTTGGTAGGTCTATATCAGTGTAGAAACATAATTATGATCATTTTAGCAACTGTATCCTAGGTACAGTCAAGGCCCATCGAGTTGACCAACTCACAATAAGCGTTCACAAAGATACTGAGTTCAATCCGGGTTAGAACCAGCTAAACTTTCTTTGCCAAAGAAACGGTTTGCAGAACGATTTCTACTCGACGTTTCATCGCATATTAGATCGCTTCACATTTATCAGTCGCGAGTCTCCGAAATCGATCTTGATGAATCGTATCTACTCGGTGTTTTCGATTTGGACTGGGGTAAGACTATTCTAGATATGTTCTCGAGAAGGTTGGATAAGCTGCGTATTGACAATTCACACTACCCGGAATATTTACAAACTGAGTGCACGGAGTTGCTTAGACAGGTAAAACTTCTTTTCTGATTTTAAACGAAATTGCAGTTCAGCACTTGCCTGTAATGGAGAAGAAGGTTTGGTTTGAAGCAACGTGCACGAACTTTGAAACTGCTCTGAGCGACGCGAGCTACGATCACTTCATTCGAGGTAAACTTCGACCCTTGATACGTTTCCATGATCTTTCCGAATTCTAGCGGATGGAGCAGATGTTCTTCAGAGGTTTTTGAGCATCAAGCACATAGAACGGGAAAACGAAACGTTTTACGACAATCTCCCTCATTCTCCACAATAATCAAATTCGGAACTTCCCTTCACATACATTCAACGTTGCATGATCGTAAAATTATTTGTATGAAACAAGCCAATATGCAAAAATCTTTATCCGTCTTTATCTTCATTAGACAAGCCTTTACTTGCCGAAACACTTTCCAGCAATATCGAGAACCTGAAATATGTCTTCGAAACCATTCAGAATAATCGCTTTTAACCTGCTGGATTGCATCATCAGAGAATAGCTCCGATGCTTTGAACGTGTTCTTGAACGCGGACAGATTCGAGAACACTACTGAAAACGCCATGCATTTACTCAAAACGGACTATTCAGAAGTTCACCTGAGCAGAAGTTGCACTTCTCATAGCAAGCAACATGAGAAGAGAAAGCGGCATCCTTGATCGCAGTGCAGTCAGTGATTATCTGAATGAACAAATTCAAACTTTACGTGTTTTCGAAAAGTGTCAGTACGACGAATACAACTAGAAAGGATACGAGGGTAAGAATGCAGCTAAACTTACTCCGGTCACATTGCTATTGATGAACTCAGCCAGGCACGTTCTCGCACAGTCGAGGAAAGCCTTGCCTTTCGTGTTGAATAGTGGTTCTGATAGGTTTGAGTAATTGCTTTGTAACCGATCGTAACCGAGTAGACCCCAGTTGTACTCTCAGTCAGTGCCAATACCTCTGCTTTATTGCACTGAAATGCGTTTCAGAACTCCTACAAGAGACCCTGAGAGTGCTCACTGTTATCGATGAATCTCTTGCAAACCGGGAAGCCGTAGTTCAATGCGTAGCCGGTAGGACCGCAGGGTGTAGTTGCTTCCAGCTGAAAAGAGCGGGCTCATGGAGGATGACGAAATCCAAATTTCATTGTGTATGTTTTATCGATGGATGAACGAATGCAGATGGGGAGAAGTAAAAGGTAAAGGTAAAGGTGTTAGGCGTTCCACGCAAGGGCGGGCTCTGCCACCCCCCCCAAGCCAATTCAGCGTTCAGTCTGTCCTAAGTAATCAGCGAACTATGCGCATGGCTATACCGCCCGTGTTGTGTGCACGTGGTGGTCCACAAGTCTAAGATCACAATACCTGAGTGTAGGCATCGCAGATAGAGTAGTCCTGCGCGGAGGCAGTGGCGATGCAGAGAGTGGCCAATACAGAGGGCAAGATCATGTTGATCACTTGGATGTGTCATGGAGACCGCATTCGCTTTTATAGTGCAAACTGGGTAGGTGAACGATGTGATCGCTCTCCACACTCTGCTCGATCTCTAGAATTTCTGGTCGGTGAGAGTGTGTGAGATGAGTAGAGGTTTTCTTCGCATTTCATCCATAGTCGAGCAAATTTGCATAATCGACGTGTGAACTTGATGGTTCGAAAGCGATCGCTCTTCCAATTCTGCCTGCTCTCTAATGTCTCTGGCCGGTGAGAGAGTGTTCGGACCATACTGCGAACAAATCATTTCGAAAGGCGGATTACGGACAGGAATGCAATGGAAATTTGCAAAATCGGTATGTGAACATAGGAAATGTTGGGTAGGTTTCATACGATTATAATGTAGAATGGCAACGGAAGTCATCATCGTCGTTTTTACGGGAGACCCAGAATCCCAAATTCATCACAGAAGCAACGAACTCGCGATGCTCAGACGTTTATTGTGCATAGATAAAACATCAATTGAGCTAGGAAATTGACAAAACTTATGAAGCTCGACAGCATATCATCTACAGCATATCGACAGCAAGATAATTCAATAGAAACCGTGCGGTTCGTTCTTTCTCGACTTGTGCTTCACTCGCAGGAACGGTGCATAGGCAGAGGAGTGGTCAGCTTCAAATATATCTCGTATTCTTACAATATGAGGTAAATTTACCTCTCAAAGAGTGATTGTTCACGGACGGCAGCACCAAATCGCCATGAAACGCTCTGCATGTTGCTTGAAACCAAATCTTCTTTCCGATCAACGGTAGGCGCTGAAAGACAGGCGTTTTAGAGGGATGAAACGTGATGATGATGCATTCGATCGTATTGTCAGTGCGAAACACCGACGATACATGAAGTCGATCTCCTAAGGCTCAACAAGTGTTTGGAACAGGTGAAAAGAGGAGAGGTCCCAAAAGTTGGCCCCAGGCTACTTGCACCAAAATAGTTTCACATCTTGAATCGAACCTCCATAATGCTGTTGGAGTCGCCAATCGTCAGGTAGCGCGTGAACTCAATGTTCTCAATGAACAACTTGTCTAGCTTATTCGAGAGCATCGAGACGAAAATAGGCGCCCATTCGATGTCGTGACAGCCAAAGAAAAACTTGGTGAAACAGGCGCCACGAGCATTGTTCTGCTTTATGTGCAGTGAACGAACAAGAGTTGATAGTTCGACAAGCAGTTTTACTGAAAATATTGCCGTTAAATTGAGAGATGAACTAATCGATTCACCTGGATCAGCTATGATTGTATGGCCAACAAACATGGAAACCTGATCAACTTTGTGGGCGGTGATAATATTTAGAAGGTCTGACCTGAGTGGAGAAATAATGGTTCAGAAGAGGAAAACGTCTGTGATCTTACTCGGCAACACCGCCTAGCGTATTGATAGTAACGCCCAACTTCTTGAATTGAACTCCATCAAGCATTTTACAAGCAGCGTGTGTAACTGATTCATTATTGAGAGGCGTTAACACTGCGTGTCCGATTCTTCTGCCCATGCAAAACTTGAGGTGCTTTGCGACGTTTGCATCGGTCGAAACAGACGTTAGCTTGTAAACCTGTATTCGTTTGTTTCCAAAACGCTCAAGCTAAATAGTGCTTACGTTGGGAAAGTTTGCATACTTTTCTTGACTTCGCGTTATGCGTCTCCCGATAAGATGAAGAACATTTTTGAGGCGCTGCTCAAACAGCCCCGACATGTGCTTGGAAACGCTGATATCTATGTTGACTATGTCGGGCAGGGATTTAAGCTGAAATAGCAACTTTAATGTTGTATTATGGTTGGGAAAATACCGAAATTTCCAATTTATCAACAATCAGTGTTTTCGCGGGCAGTTGAGTGTACTCGTCCACACGCAGGCGAAGGATTCGAGAGGTCTGAGAATTAATAATTTTGTTAAATTTTTGAAATTATGCAAAAGCTTAGCGTCAAGCAGAAAGAGATGAACTATTAAGATGAGTGGAATCTTTTTTTCCTTTATGAACGTTCTCACCATTCTAAGATCCAGAATAGAACCAGGTGCGTATTCAGCGATCACCCAAGCAATTTCCGCAGGCAATCTCTCGATGGGTGATTGTCCTCCGTCGTAACGGGTGCGTTTAGTCACTGTCGGTACAGATTCGTTCAATCCAACGATGGATTCTTTCTTAGCTTCCTTCTTTTTCGTCGTGCGCTTGGCACGTTTTGGAGGCGGCGGAGTCATTCTGAGATATGGCAGAAGAGCTTCATTACCGGCTTCGAAAAAAACTCGAAAAGTAGATAGTCAACACAGTAACCATACCTAAAGAGAAGGCACGCAAAAGATGCAATGTCAATCATTCCTAACATCAGGCATTCCTAACAGGTCTTCGGTTGAGAAAGACGGAAAATGCCCTAAGGAAGGATCGAAGCAAAATGGAAGATAGCAAAATTGAGACTCTAGAGTTATCGTTAGATGGAGAGTATGGAAAACATGCAACGCGCCGTTAGTTTGAGAGGAGTCGGGCACGACCAAGGGGTATCTTTTTGTCAAATTATTATTAGAAAGTTGAATCGCGGTGAGATTTGAGGTGAAAATAGAGCATTGGGAGTACTACATAATTACGAGTTTAACTAGCAACCTGCGGTTGCTACGCTGTACGCCGGAGTGGGTGTTAGGGTTATCACAGATTCCCTTGAATTGGAAGCCTGCATCCTCCCTTGCAAAAGGCTAGTGAGGCTTCGAGCGATTCGAAAAAGTTGCGACTCCCCCACTTCGTGGCTCCGTCGCAACTTTTTCGAATAGCTCTCAGCCTCACGAGCCTTTCGCAAGCGCATCGCAGGTTGGGCCATGCATTGAGATTCTTTTAATAGCGCTGTATGAACCTGCGTAATTGAGGGAATCGATCCGGTTATCTACGTAGGTCTAGAGGGCGCGGCGATCCGGTTATCTACGTAGGTCCAGAGGGCGGGGCCATCCGGATACCTACGTAAGTCTAGAGGGCGGCTTGAGCCGGGTAACTTCATAAGTCTTAGGGAGAGTATTGTCTCGTATAGCAATGTGAAAGGTTCGTGTGGATAGCAGTGCTCGAAAAAGTTGCGCCTCCGCCACTTCGTGGCTCCGTCGCAACTTTTTCTCCCACAGCTATCCACACGAACCTGTCACATTGCCATCGAGATAAGTAACACGATCCATTAGACATAATGAAAGCAATGATGCTTTTTGAAAATTTTGTGCGAAGTAGTTTAGTCGCTCGCCCGAGTCATTTGGTTGAATTGCAGGTGAAAACGGGACGAAATACTATTTCGTCATGTTGCGTCATCACTATGAAACATATGCAATTTTTAAAAATATTATTCGTGGGAAGTGGTTTGGTGGTTCGCTCGAGTGATTTGGTTGAGTTTCAGGCGAAAACGGTGTGAAAAGAAATTTCGTCATATTGCGTCATCACTATGAAATATGCAAATTTTTTGAAAAAGTTTTTCGTGGGGATTCGTATGGTACCAGACTTGGGCTTAGGGGTTGAGAAATATGCGATTTATAGGTATTTTTAAAAAAAAGCGTGACAGACGTTACAGACAAACAGACAAACAAACAGACAGACAGACAGACAGACACTAAGATATGTTACTTCTCAAGTAACAAGAACGTTCACAAAATACAGATTGAATACATTTACTCTCATATTGGCGACGGATCATCGCGTCGACCCCTTCCATAGCTCTTTTAAAAATTTATTTTATTATTTAGCATCATTCTTGAGTTACGATATGTCTTTCCATAACATTCAAAGAAATGTGGACAGAAACGAATTTATTTGAAGACAACAACTTATTTATTATTTTTGAATAACATGGTATGTTGTCTTTTTCTTCCAATTGTTGTTCTCAGGAGTTCTTTCACACCAGAATAGGATGCCATATTTTCCAACACATAGTCATAGTGTGTCCACCGTCGAGGAATGTGAATGCGTTCAATCACAGCCACTAATTCAGGCAGTAACAGTTTTAAGCGCCGCTCAAATAGGCTTGCAAAGCTGTTTGGCACTTCAATCTTGATGTAATCTTCCTGAATTTTGTTGTTTTTTCGAAGACTTGTCGTGGTCGCTCACCTGTTCATTAACCGTGAACTTGTTAACCAGAATCAGCCTGGTTAGCTGTATTGCGTAGTGGTCGATGTGCGAACGGAGAATTCGAGAAGCCTGGTTGATTTTTTTATCATTCTAGAGAAAAAAAAACGTACAGCGCTATCTCTATCAAATTAGTCAATGTGAAAAACCGTCGGACATTGGAATACTGCAAGCAAGAACCACTGACCATTCTCATGAAGCAGATGGACTCGGGCGCATACTCAAAGATCATACTCGCGATTTCCAGGGGAAGACTTTCGATGGGCGATAGGATCTCCTCACCTTGCATAGCATTCGTGGTCACTGAAAGAGCAGCTTTGCCGAACGAGAAAAGGGATTAATTTGCAAAATGTCCGTGTGAATCAGACGCTTGGAAACCAGAGACATGCGAATGAAAGAGAATGACCAGAGGGCGTATTTTTATTCATCATGATCATTGCAAGACAGCAAAGGTTATGGCACGGACCGGGGATCGAACCCGGGGCTTCCGCTTACCGGGCAGGTGTTCTACCACTGAACTACCCGTACCACCGATGCGCTTGCTCGCTGAGTGAATGATACTCTCAATTGGAGTCATACTGATCCTTCGCTACGCGGATACGACGTATCACTGCGCACTGGGGGAAC